>APFE031043754.1:50656-95036 GCA_000404065.3 Pinus taeda | reverse complement strand
CCCCACCTCCTCTTTCTTATTTGGGGACCCTTCAATTGTGATAAAGGCCTTTGTGGGAGTTTGAAGCCTTCCTTGCTTTATCCTAGTGATTTTCATGGTCTTAAAGTATAGGGGAGCTTGCCTTTGTCTCTTCTTTTTAGGTTTGACTGGGATGCTCAAGGTAGCTAAGGTTACAACTACGTCTTTTTCAGTGGGTCCTGGAGACAAACTTGCTTGCTCTATGGATACCTCTGCTTCTTTAGGGTCAGTAGTTTTCTCAAGACTTGGGTTTTCCTATTGTTCCCCCTCTTCCTCTTCATCTTTCTCTTTTTCTACCTTTGCCTCTGGTTCTTCCTCTGTCTTCTCTGCATCTGTTTCTGTTTGTTCTTCTTCTAACCCTACTACTTCTTCTTCTGTTTCCTTTTCCCCTTCTTCTTATTATTTTTCTTTCTTCTCTCTTCCTCCAACACTAGAGGTTCGGGTCTCACTTGGTGTGAGGGTTTGTGTGTCAATGAATGCCTCTCTATTCATGTCTATGAATTTGGACCAAAGTACAAGGATTCTCAGTTTTTTCAAGGAATCCACCATTATCAGTTTAATGAGGCCATGGTGGCCTAGGTGTTGGATTTTTTCCCTCTCTCACTTTCTGACCCATGTCCCTTATGGACTATAGGAGGAAGTATGGTACACTGAGTCTTTGATCCAGGGGCAATTATGCTTGACATATGAGTTCATGTAGTAATATAAAATGGTAGGCATAGACCACACACAACCTCCCCTCACAAGAGATGTATTTCAGGATATGATAGGCCACCTCATCCAAAGGGTAAGGTAGGTTTTCCCTCCTAACTTGATTCTTATCCTTGACAGACTTTTCATTGGTAGTGAAGAAGTTATTTTTAGCAGTGGCACTGGTGGTCTTATCTTTGCTACCCCATTTGATCGTTAGGGGTAGGTTTGTCACTCTGCTGAATAGCTCTAGGTTGAGTGAGATAGATAATACCCTCACCACAGTGGTGACATTGTCTTATGTTTTTGAGTTCAGGGCCATGGAAAATTCAAAGGAATCATCATCATGTCCTTTCAACAATTCAAAGAATCCTAGCTATTGGTGTCTTCTAAAAATGTTTACGATAGGAGGGTGTGGAAGGATTCTTTTGGTATTAGAGGGATCTCTTCTGTTAATCCACCCCCAATATCTTCTGTTATCACTCAGAAATCTCCCTGGCCGTGGAAGGAAATAACTAAGGTAACCTCTAACCAATCTCTTGAATTGAAAGCTAGCCCTTTCAATCTGAAAGGGGATCCATTCTATAATTCAGTCAAAATGGCTGCTTATGTACTTAATCACAATGAATATATTTGTTGTAATAGGGTTTCAAAATTGTTGTAAGGTTTGATAGATTTCTATTGGGAAATGGAGTCAAATGTTTGGCTTAATAAGGAGGCAAATTAAAACCTTCACAGTGGCAGGATAATTGAAATACTTTGAGATTTCAAATAGATGATATTAGGAGGACAAACGATATACTTATGAGAGAATCACAATGATGAATTCTAAAAAGCATATATCATAAAGCTATGGATGATTGAGCATATAAACTAATCATAATAAATATGAGTTTTGTTCATTTACTCTTATCAGTCATAGAAGAACATGCATGTGACAACATATAAAGGAAAACATAAACATGAAAACACATACCCAAACTCTCTCAACACAAGAGTCACTGCTGCAAAATTAGTCTTCCTTTATTAAATCTTTAGAAAATACATAGGGAACAATAGGTTTTTGATGGAAAACCCCAACTCTTTCCCATTCTTCAGTCTTTGTCTTTATAGAAAATATAAAATAACTAAAACAAGCTTCTAACAAAACTTAATTACAAAATCTAAAAACAATAACAACGTACATCTCAAATATATGCATATTAAACTTTCTAATCCTATCTGCATCTAAATATAATACTATTGTTGGAGTTATTGTTGGAGACAAGGAACAACAAGTCTAATTTGATGAGGTGGGATCCAAGTCACTAACTGTCCATGTGCTTTTTCCTCACGAAATCCTGAAAATAGGGTCCAGTGATCCTTTCTAAAATCCAAATTTGTGACACCTATTAGAAAACAAAGAGAGGTTTTTCTAGATGGGTCCCTTGTGGACAAAAACCTCTTTTAGTGTCATAAAATTCATTCTCATTTGACCAAGATGTGTTTTTGAAAATAGTTACTAAAACATGATTGTGAAATCTTGAAAAATAACCTTTCAAATATACCTTCATATATTCCAAACCGTAACACTTGTTAGAAAACCGAGAGAGATTTTTCTAGATGGTTCCATTGTGGAAAAAAAATTATTTTGATTTCATAAAATTCATTTTCATTTGTTGGAAATAATTTGAAAAATTACTTGTAGTTTGGATATGTTTGAGCAATCTTAAATGCAATTGCAATGTTTGATGAGCAACTACTATAAAACTCATATGTTTCATTTCCCTATAAGTATTTCTCTATTATTAATTATATCTTTCATGTCTAAAATTTTAGTTTAATGATATTGGATTTCATTTAATGATCTTATCTTAAATTATCAATCATAAAGTACTTATTATTCTAAGCTCTTATAAGCTCTGTTTTCTCCCTATTCATCTTTCTTAGAAATCTCCAAAATAGTCAAAGGACGTGTTACTCCCATGATTTGTGAAATTTTCTCATTAGATCTATGATTTCATTTGGTTGATAGCTTGATTCCATGCCCAATGGTAGGTTTTGAGGATCACCCAACCATCTTATACCTAAACCCAAATCTGGCCTCCTGAACTCAATTGCGGAAACCTTCTACTACAATGACCATAGAGTAGTTGAGTTTTATAGAGAGATCCCCTTCTAAGTTGAAGGGACATCATTCAACCTTAAAGTGGTTTGAGGTTACCTTAGGGTTTCTTCCTGTAGCCAGGGTTTTCTATAAGTGATAACATCTTCTCTGTGTTTTTAGCTAAGTGAAGGAGAGATACTTCCTGTAATAGCTTTGGTGTATAATTCAGCGGCAGCAGTGGGTTAAAATTCTTGTTTGATAATAGTTGCCTACATTCCCTCTAATATACAACCCAAAAAGGTCTTTCTATTTCACAATTTTACTGCTACTTCCTGTAGAATTTGAAGTGCACCATGCATACAACTTATGGATGGATGAAGGGGATGGTGCACTAACTTTTTATCATAAGGTCTAGGATGAAGGTAATAAATTGGAGACCATTTCGACCCTTTGTAGCATTATTTCACACTTTAGTCTCTCAGCCTTCCTGTAGCTCCTTCTTGTAGAAATGGTAGAACAGGGTTCATAACTCCTCGATGGAACCCCGAGCTCATCCTTTCCTTAACTGTTTTTGAAATGAGCGTTTATGCAAGAGAATTCAAGCCCCAATACATAATATGCCATTTTTAGCTTATTCTTGGAGCATTGTGATGGCCTAGCAGTGACACAAGGTTTCCTCTATTGGACCGTTGTCGCCTCTTGGAGTAATTATTCCCTCGTTCCTCGTAATAACCACCCACTCTCTGTGATCCCAACTCGACATATGTGACACTGCATGTTGGCTTGAGTGGGCTTGACCCAAGTTCAACGTTATTTAGCTAAACAAATCCCTACACTACTAGCCCTCTCGGCATCAGCCCGCGGAGCGTAGAAATAAGTCTCATCCAAAGTAGTATGGGGGGATGCTGGAACCAAGTTTCCGCACCCTTGAGATGGTTGTGATGTCGGTTTATTCCTGCTATACCTGCCTTTGCGCAGGTTGCTTAGCCCTCTGTTCCACCCTTCAGTACCTTTTCAGAAGGGAAAAATTGGCTTTTGCATAGCCCCAACCTGCGGCTTAGGGACTTTCGCACTACTAGGGCAGCGAACTGCGATATCTCCCAAACTATGCTAAGTGTCTTACTTATCTTATTAATTGATCTTAGTTAGCTTCATGTAAACATGTTTTCTTACTTGCGTTCACTTAACCAACACATTTACATACATTCGCGCATCATATAAGCATTATAAGTGAAATTCATACCCAACATAACAAGATGCATAAAGAGGAAATAAAGACACAGAAATTGTAGAATACTTCTCTTTATTGATAATTCTGGATGATTACAGACTTGACTCGCCCTGCGCACTCAGTTGCAGGGGTCCACGCACTCAGCTGCAGGGGTCCACACACTCTGCTACAGAATTCTACCCTAGGCCTCTGCCCACTCAGTTGTAGAGCCTCTACCTATGCTACAACCCAAGAATTAGACTACTTGATCTAAGGCTATGATTCTCTTCATCATATTATCCTCTAACTACTTAGAGCTTAGCTCTTTTATACAATCCCATGGTCCGCGAACCATGGGTAGATATTTTACAGCAGACATTACATTTCCAAAATAAAGGCAGACAACCCTATGACTCTTTAACACCTACGTGATCCGTGACCACAAAATGAAGAGTCTTTACACTTGGATTACAAAATTTGACCAAAATATGGGTTTTTAGCCCCAAAACTACCCTTGGGGGATCACGCGCCCAAGAGGCCCCCAACACAAACATCATGACTCACCCTCGAGTCACTCTCGAAGCGCGGAGATCTTAGCTCAAAGACCTCCCAGCTCTGTTTGGATGACCGCAACCTTGGAAGCACACTGAGCAGTTGCTTGTTGGACTTCTTTGACTCTCTATTCAGTGATTGTCGCTGAACTACCACCCTGAATATTTTGCTAACTTGCTTGCAGTGTAGCAAGATTTCCTTCAATGGAAGCTATAATTGTATATGCTTCATCTATCCATGGCTATAGGCACACTTTTAGGACCGCTTCTTTGTGCCGAGCATCATCTACCTGTTCCTTAAGTGCCTTTGCCTCCTACATTTGTGTGAGCCTCTGTATAAGGGAGACCATCTCCATGGTACCTTTGACTTCGTCACATCTTTGTTGTAGCTCACGCGCCTCTATCTCCAGGCACTCTACATTTGGGTCCTCCTGCAGGGTGGTCAGGACCTCGAATGACTGTTCAAAAAGTCGCGTGCAGTCTGCTACTGCATTGTCGACCACCACTATTGCTGTTGTAAAATTGATGGCACACTATTCCATGACTTCTGACGGAGTTGAAGGCTGAGCCCTCAACTGTAATTTTGCGATATTCAAGTTCAACTCTAGCTGAATCCTGGCCATCTCTGTCTGAGCATCATGCACCCCTGTGGCCAACTTGCGGATGCACACATCAACCGGTTCTTCTGCCTCAATGTCCAACTCTAGGACCATTTAGCATGCTTCCTCCACTACCTGCATGATTTTCTTATTTTGTTCCACTTCCTCATTGCGCTATAGGCCCAATTTCTTGATATTGATGTGCTGCTCGCTCATCACCTATAGAGCGTGACTCTCTCAGGCCCTGAGTTCCATGGTGACTCCATCCTACAAGAGGTGGAGCGTCTCTTGAGGGAGCACAACCATATTCAATCCCACCCCTTTCAGGCTGCTGACCATGGGCCTGTCAACCTCATTTTCTATAGTAAGTGCCCCACCTAGTAGAAGTATTGCATTGGCCACCCTTGTGCGCAACATCTCCGCAACAGCTGAAGTGCTGATCACAAGGCTGGTGGACGTTGTGCTAGCCTGTGGAGTGCAACCCTGCAACTCCTGTAGCTCTGTCCAGAGAGCCCCTAATGCTAATTGTTGCTGCTCTTCGAACTGTTGGAGGGCCTCTGCGGTGACATCCCTCACTATTTCTCCAATATCATGCAAATCCCCCTCAGTGAGGGTGATTAGGTCCAAGGATGTCTTTGAAGCCTTAGTTTTCTTCCGTGGCACTGCCTTCTCTTACGATTACTGACGCTTGAGTTGGGTGGATGTCGTCTGTGGGTCCATGCCACCTTGTTCTGTCGGCTCCTATGTTTCTGCCTCAGCCCTGGGCAAAGGTGACTTTTTTCCTTCGCGCACTTCTCCTCCTGTCTCCTGTTGTTTTACCAATTTCACACTGTCGCGCGCTACCTAGGTCTTAGCCTCTTCTTCCTCTTTTCTTCACTTCTCAGCGAGTTGCACCATTCTGAGATTTGTTTGTTCCTTCTTATGTTGCACGACGGGCTTGTCTGTTTCCACCACAGAACCTATTGCAGCGCGCCAATCCGGCAGCCAAGACTCGAGGATTGCAAAGATAACATCATCTGTTGCCAGATAAGGTAAATTATACCATGTCTTTGTGGGGTCCTTTTCTACTCTAATAAAGACATGGTGGAAATCCACTTTGAACTCTACAAAGCTCTGCAAACTAGCGTATACTGTGGGTGACAACCGCGGCTTGCGATTAATCCCCATCCAGATACTCATCTCCATTAAGACCCAAAAGATCTTGCTTTGTTTTACGTGCTATGCATCCTTGGTCGCCCACAACAAAGAATAATTTGCTGCCTTTGGAAGGTTCAGCACAACTGAAGGGAATTGGCTATCTTCTGGCAGCTCCCATGCCATCAGTACAATCAACAACAAGAGCCACGCGTAGTGGAACATCTTTCCTTGCTCTTGGGGCTCGTGACAGTTCGCAAGGAACTCACTGCGTAGATAATTTTCATAGTTGACTTGGACTCCTTCAGCGCATTGGGCTGCCAGTGTAATCACAGGTGCGAGCACCTCATCTGCATGACACTTCTGCATCACCTTCCCCGCTAATATTTGCGTTGCTACCTTGACTACAGGCTTGTTAATGCTGGAGATGGCATATCCCCGCTTCTTCTTCTCCAACTTGAATTTCTTCTTCATAACTTCCATGAGGGCCAACTCACCACCTTTTCCTTCTGATATATTGGCTAGATCCTCCCTTGAGTAAGGCAGTTGTGTGATTTAATGGATCAAGTGGTCTAGGATGGGAATGGGCTCCTCTAGCCATAAACACCCATCATGCACCAAGCAGAGAATCTACCTGATGACGAAGACGGTGACTAGGGCATGGTGATAATGAGGTATCTAGAGCACATTGAGTAGCTTGGCTTTCTCTACACCCTTGAGCCATGTCCGTGGATCTAATTCGATCATTCTAGAAGTTGTGTTAATCAATCAGCACATTAGCTGCTCAGTCGCTAAATGCAGGAATATCTCATGATCTTCTAACTTTAGTACAGGAACCCGCCCTAAGTGCGGCCACTAAAAAACGATGTCATCCGAGAGCAACAGAGTTTGTAAGGAGCTCTTGCACTCATCTATGTCGTTTGGCACCTTGGCTTTGCCCTTGTGCGGAGGAACATATTCTAGTAACCTGGTAATAGGGTCCGCACCTTGGGTTTCAATTTCCACTTCCAAATCCTTCTCATCCACCAGGATTTCTTCAGATTCTTCCTTGTCTGCCTCCATATTAATGGCCTTCCCCTTTTCCTGCTTGGTCCATTGTGGGTTTCTTGGTGAGATGCGCGCCGGTAGCATAGTCTTCTTATCCTTCTTTAGTCTCGATGTCCTAGGTGATTTAGGGTCTTCGACTACCACTTTGGCACTCTCTGGGGAAGCTTCTACTACCTCAATTTCTTGCACAACTTGCTCGGGTATCGAAATCATTCTATTGAGGAGGTATTGCGTCTCCTTCGACAATCTCTCAAACGCTGAACTTTCTCTCAAAGCCTCAAAATTCGCTCGGTCCATACACACTTGATAGCGCAACAACTGGATTTTCAAAATGCCAAGTGTTTTTCATTGGACAACCACCTGTGATTTATAGGGCCTTTTGAATTCAAATCTGACCATTCCCCCCACATTCAGCCCATTAATGCTAGATTGGCAACAGATTTTCAAGAATCTAATCCATAGATTTTGCCTTAAATGCTTGTCGCCTACTCCATTTGGCCACAATCCGACCATCAAATCATGAACAGTGACTTTAACGGTCACTTTCTGGTGGACCTGCACGCTGTTTCCACGAGTAGCGTAGTTTCCTTCATTCAATCGTGGACTCTGTGACACTTCCCTTGCTTCACGCAGTCTTGAAATCACGCAGCTCTCCAACTCCGGTAGTGTAGTTTATAGTCTCACGCCTCCTTTCAACTACTTGGAGCGCTAAGATTGTGCTACTTTCATTTAGTCATATGGTTGGATCATCGGTGTATGGCTTCAAGCGACTGCCATTCACCTTTCCTGGGAAGGGTTCTCCATTTAACTTGACCAGTTGTACCGCTCCTCTGTCGATAATCTCCTTAATAACATAAGGCCCTAACCAGTGCATCTTGAATTTTCCAGGGAATTTATCAAACTTACTATCATACAAAAAAAATAGATCGTTTACCTTAAATGTGCGCAACTTGATGTGTTGATCATGCCATGCCTTTTCACGCTGCTTTTGGACTTGTTGGTGAAACCCAACCAAAAATCTTTCTTCTTCAAGCTCATCTAGCTGCACAAGTCTCTCTTCTAGGGCTTCGCGATCCGTCATACCTGTGAGTGCTACTATGCATAGACTAGACACGATGTATTCCATAGGCATTACGACTTCCACACCATAGACAAGCCTAAAATGGGGTTGTCCCATCAGCTTTTTGCATGTTGTTCGATAAGCCCATAATACTGCAGGTATGCATAGGTCCCAATCACTTCGCTAAGCATTTAAAACCTTGGTCAATGCATTTTCAAGCACTTTGTTGAACGCCTCCACTGCCCCATTAGCCTGTGGGTGATAAGGTGTGCTCTTCTGGTGATAAACCTGAAATCCCTCTGTTAGTGTGTTGATCGTCTCATTCAGGAAGTGCGTACCATGATCACTCATCAAGATCCTTGGACATCCAAATTGTGTTAGTACATGCTCAAATAGGAACTTTGTGGCAGTCACGCGCATGCAATCCTTCACCGGCTGCGCTTCTGCCCAACGAGTCAAGTATTATGTCCCAGTGATAATGTATCTCGCTCCTGTCTTCCCTTGTCGCTGAATGGGTCTTACAAAATTTCTTGACCACTTCTTGAAAGGTTGCAACGTAATTTGTGGATTCAAAGGCATTTCATCCTGCTGCGATGGCCTGCCTGTTCTTTGACATACATCACATGCCTTGCAATATGATTTTGAATCCTAATGAAGGGTTGGCCACCACAACCCGACGCGTAGAATCTTCTGCGCGATTGCTCTCCCTACATAATGTCCTCCCGCGGTTCCCCCATGACCATTCACGAGGATGCTGCTTCATTCAAACTCAGGTACATATCGTTGCAATATCTCATCAGTCCCCATCTTGTATAGATGCCCAACAATGAGAGAGAAATATACCGCATGCACCACTAATTCCTTCTATTGCTAGATAGAGTATCCTTCTGGTGCAGTTCTTGTTATTAGGAAGTGTATTATATCCTTGAAATGACCATCCGCGACACACACTGCAAATAGCTATGCGTGAGGCAATCCTTCTTCCAAGTTGGTAGGTTTCTCCCCTGTTTCGATACGTGACAGATGGTCTAGTCCCGCGCTCAATCGTCCAGGCCTCACAACAACTTCAAAATCATACTCTTGGAACAATAAGAGCCATCTGCAGATTCACCCCCACAACACAGGGTTATTGACCAGGTACTTTAGCGCAGAGTGATCCATATACATATTAAAGTGGCCTCCTAGCAAGTAGTGTCGGTACTTCTGGAGCGCATACACCATAGCTAGTCCCTCACATTCACTGGTATAATAGTTCTTCTCTTCTTTGGATAACCTTTGTTTTGTGAACATGATAGGGTGGTCCAAGCATTCTTTGTCATCCTGTGTTAGTACTGCCCCCAATGCTATACATGACGCATCAAAATGTACATGAAACTCTTTCTTCCAGTTCGGGAAGACTAGAATTGGTGTAGTAACCATCTTTTCTTTCAATATATCCAAAATTTTCTTACAGTCATCATTCTAGTAGAACGTGACATCCTTCTTAAACAATTTTTCCATCGGCACGATGATCTAGGCATACCTTTTGATAAACTTCCTATAATATCCCATATGTCCCAAAGTTGCACGCGGCTGCTTCACACTCCTCGGCGCTTCCAAGTTTAGAATCACCACGATATTTGTGGGGTCTACCATCGGCCCTTGTTTGCAAATCACATGCACCAATAGTTTCCCAAAAGGAATGCAAAACAGACACTTCTTGAGGTTGAGCATGATCTGGTGTCTTCGATAGGTATCCAACATCAAGCGCAAGCTCGCTACATGGTGCTTAACCAGCCCCAATATAGTATAGTCATCAAAATATACCTCCAGGAACTTATGAATATTAATTCCTTGAATGCTGCAACAACCACATGCGAAAATATAGCAGGCGCATTCTTCAATCCAAACGGCATTACATTGTATTGAAAAAAACCCCACTCAATCGCGAAGGTTGTCTTGCTCCTATCATCCGGCGCGATTTTGATTTGGTGATGCCCAGAGAACCAATCAGTGAAGGAATATGCTTCCTGGCCACCTACATTGTCCAACACTTAATCCGTGAACAGAGTCGAGAAAGGATCATGCACATAAGCATTGTTCAGTTTTCTAAGATCCACGCATATCCTTATCTCGTCCTTCTGCTTCTTCTCTTGCACCACCATTGGGCTTACCCAGTCGGATTCTTCCATAGGCTCAATGATTCCTGCTGCTAGCATTTTGTCTAGCTCTACGCGAATCTTTTCCTTGTATTTCGGATTGAGTCGGTGAGGCCTCTGCTTCACTAGCTTTGCGTCGGGTTTTAACGTAATCTTCATCACTCCTAGATCTCCAATTATCCCTTTCAGGTCTGTAAACTTGGTAGGGAATAAGTCCTGGTATTCGCGGAGCAATTCAACGAACTTATCCACTGTCATGTCATCCCAGTAGTCTCCAATCTTCACAAATTTGGGTTCTTCCTCCATACCAATGTTCACTTATTTTGTTTTCACTAGCTCAGTGATATCAGGGTTCTCAATCTGTGGTCCTTAAACCTCACGATGGCCTTCCGTTTTGAGAATGTTAATCTTCCATGGATCCTCATCCTCATCTTCAGCAGTTACATTATAACATTCGAGCGTGTGACTCAGCTGAGTAGCCTATTCAGGCTGAATCATGTCTAAAGATCCTGTGGTATCCTAAAGATGGCTGCTTTCACCTCTTGTACCGCTTCATCAATACTGTCAAACCCATCCTCAAAAATGAATGTCAACATGAATCCTTCATGCAGAATATACGAAGCGAAACACAAAAATTGTGAGAAATGAAACTCAAGACATGAAAAGAGGGGTTTCCCCAAAACAACTGAGTTGAATGTGCCGACAACTCCTATATGCAACGTGGGATGTCAGAGCTACAAGGTCGATGTCAGGAATGAGCTTTGTAGCATTTGATTCATGAGTTTTGATAAATTCAAAGATGTGACACACATGTAACAAATCTAGGAAAAGCAACACTTGGTGGGAGGTTTCTGAAATGATCCTTGCATGCAACCTCCAACTGCTAAAAGTAGATCCCTGAATCAAGGAATGCCTTTGCATGCTACCTTGGGAGAAGAAGCCCATGCATGAAAATCAGTTTTGCTTGGTCCTGGAGGCAACCGATCAACTCAACTGCACATGTAAGAGGTTGCTCAACTGCTGGGAGAAAATGTGTATTTCTGGATGGGAGCTGGGTTGGCTGCCCAGGAGATTTCTGTCATTTCTAGGCAGAGAAGCTAGCTGCTACCTAGGATTGCGTAATTCCTAGGTTGAGTAGCCCTGCTGGGAGGAATTGTGGAATTTTTTTGATGAAGCCTGACTGGCAGAATTGCATAGTTCTGGAGCCCAGCAAGGTGCCAAACAAAATTGCACAATTTCTGGAGGGAAGGTTGGTTGCCCTCCAAAATTGCGTAATTTCTTGAGGGAGTTTCTCAGCCTGTAGCTGGACCAAGTCTGGAGGAACAACCTATGAGGGGAATGCAACAAGCTATGATGGACAAGTTGTCATTCTGTAAGAAATTCATTGAAGCTTGTGTACTTGACGAAGCAAGACATCTTGCTGTGAAAGGTTGGTAGGAAGGCTCCAAAATGTAGCTAAGAAAATTTTTTGGAGGATGGTTGTAGCTGCTACAATAGTACTTTTTGTCAGTATAACCTTTTGTCAGTCTAGTTTTGGAGCTTTCTCTCTATTATCTCTCTCACACTCTTGGACAATTAAAGTTTTCTTGGAGATATTTAGCATTGGATTAAGAAAGGCAAAGAAGGCAAAGACGAAGAAAAGATCAAGCAAGAAAGAGCAGGATCAAGCATCTAGAATAGGTTTACATATAGGTATATATTTGCATGTGTGATTTCCTTGCTAGATTTGGCATGAATGGTTATGCATGTGTGTTCTTCAATCTCTTGTTGCCATTGGCATAGGTTTTTCTAGGTGTGATAGTGTTATTCAACCTTGCCTTGCAATTTCAGGATAACCATGGTGTGATGGGGTTCTCATGTTTTGGTTAAGTTGGATTTATGGATGGATTCGAAACTGAGTGAGGTGGATCTCTAAATGAAATAAGACATGGCCTAGTGATCTCTGAACTAGAGTGTGGATTGCGGTAAATCCATTGACCTAACAACCCCTAAACTAGACTATGGGTTATGGTAAAGACAGGTATTGTGTGCCTTGGTGGGCCTAGGAATCCTCAACCCATGAATGACAGGATATACAGTAAAGCCTAGAGGTGGCTTCCCTTGATGAGACCTAGGAATCCTTGGTTGGTGAATGGTGGAATATATGAAAAAGCCTGGAGGGTGGTGTCTCGATTATGGCCTAGTGATCCCTGGATCGTATTGTGGATTGCAGTAAAGACTAAAGATTAGGAGATAGGAAAAATCCTCACGGTGTAGGTGGAGAAATCTGATGGAATCCATGCTTGTTTATGTCCTAGTGATCCGATCAGGATTAAAGTAAATCCTGGTTCTATTGATGAGGGTGAGGTGGTTTAGCCTCAGGAAGCCCTTATTGATTTGTTTGGTTTTGAGTCCCACATTCATGCTTGGAATATCACACAGAGGTGATTGGCAGAAGAGATATTTGGTTAAGCCAATCTATGGTCGGGTGGATCGTGGTAATCCCATACTAAGTTGGCTTTTGCATTCATTAATAAGATTTCTTTTCCTAGGTATTTTATGTGAAAATGTATTAGTTCATATGTGGCATTTATGGTTGTTGTATCCTATCGAAGGCTCAAAATTCTCTGCCTCAACATTATAAGGGAGACTAGTCGATTGGGACCTTAGAGTAGCTCCTTTTCTGTTTCAAATAGTGGTTCCAACTGGTTAAACTAGGTCCAGTTACCGTCTCTCTATCTTTATTGGCTTAAAGTATGAATTTCACCTATCAATAGAGAACAAACGTCATATCAACCCTCTTGTTGATCAAGTAAGAAAATGATCCTTAAGCTGATATGGGGCTCAACCAAGCCACAACTAAATTTTTCCTCTTTTATAAGAGGACTTCTAAGAATTGAATGATTAATTTAAATGAAAAATAATCCTAGTATGCAAGCAAAAGGAAAGAAATCCTATGCCTATCTTGATTAGGAATATGTAGATCTTACCCAACCAAGGGCAAAGTAATTAAATGATTGAGATTTCAACATGCCTAGCTTATGATGAATATCTAGCTAATGAATTAGTTCAATTGACTAACTACTTCATTAGCCAGATATTATAATTTACGAAACATGTTGTTTAGAGATCTATTAACAATGAATGATGAACCAATAACTTTAGGAAGTAGTTCTCATAATGCCAATGGAAATTAAATCAGAATTAGATGACATATTTATGAGTAAATAGTTACTCATAAACATGATTTAATTGTAAGAGCAAAAGAGGAAATTAACAAAAGATCTATGAAGCTAATATATTAAATAGCTAATTTGTAAGACATGAATTCATATTTACGATAGTGCATAATATAAATCCAATTAACATAATTCTTCCATCAAAAATGAATTTCATATTAAAAGTAATAGTACTTCTAATGCAAAAAAAAATTGAACGTGTTCTCTTGCTCTTTTCTTTGAATGTGATATCCTACAATCTTCTCCAGAGAATAAACTTTGATGTTCAAAGAAAAAGCTGCAATAGTGCAAGTTATGCCTCTCATATATAGTTTAGAAAGGAAAAAGAAAAATCCCAATAATTCGTGGATCTGAGATTGATTCTCTCTACCTACAACCTAAAACTCGTATTACAATAGTGCTTTAAGAATTAAAAGATTGAAAAAGAGAGGAGCCCCATGTATATTCTACAAACCACTATTTATAGCTTACAAAATGAATTCCAAATAGGAGAGTAGTTGAAGAGTAATTATGCTCCAAAATTTTTCATTGGTCCAAATTCCTATTCTTCTATTGCTAGAGCAATCCCATTGACTGAAACCTTCTTTTCCTCATCTCTTCAACTATTTTCCTGCCAAAACCAATCAAAATACAAATTAAAATAAAAAATACCAAATCTGGAAAATCAAATATCTTCAATTAAAACTCAATTAAATAAATATATAAAAAGGAAATATGAGTTTTCTATTGATCCCTGTAAAGATATTATTGTTCAAGGAGAACATAGTCAAATGGATCTGCATTCAGTAGAGGCTATCAGCGAATGAAAATGCAAAAAATAAACTCAGAAAATTAATTTTGTTTAGAAATTCAGAGCTTGATCTTATGCTAAATTTTAGACTCATTAAATGACTGAATATAGTCATTCAACCACTTCATAAATATTCTCCATGATTTTATCTATCCAATGAGCTGTCTTGGGCCTCGTTTGGTCAAATATAATTCAATTTATGAGATCAAAGTTGAAGTGTTAAGTTTGCCAGAATTTTGATAAAATTGCTTTGCTGCCTAGGCCAAAGATAGGAAAATTTAATTAAAAATTCTAAATCTAAAATTAAATGTACAATCAAAATTAATTAAATTCTAATTAATTACAATTATGAAATTCATTAATTATATACAAAGTAATTAAAAACTTTAAATAAATTACAAATTAATCTAATTATAAAAATCAAATTATTAATTATTATTACAAATTATAATTAAACTAATTAATTAAAAAATAGTATTAAAATATGGTGAGACATGTGGCAAGTGGCTATTGGGCCGTGATTATGGACCCAAGTGTCTTTTGATCCCAACGAATGGGCCATTAAGTGGGTTTCGAGCTCATATATGAGCCATATACAAAATGGGGATGGGATTTTAATGAAGTGAGAGGAGTAAAGGTGGAGGCTTTACCATATAATAAAGTGGGATGCATAAGGGACATCATAGGATATGCGATATAGGGCATCAGAGGATTGGGAGGTATAAGGGATTGAAATTTACAATATGCCCTGGTTGCGATAAATCTTATGTGTCCTGGACCATTGGGGTTATGATATATATTAGAGCATCGGAGTTATTAAGTATCAGAGGTTTCATAAAAAAGTTTTGATATTATAAAATTACTAAGGTCCAATATATGTTAACGATTAATACAAGGTCATCGAACATATGAAGCACATCGAACGAGAGATAAATAGAAGTTTCGAAGGGTTATATATATCGACACTTTTTATGGTCACTCTAGCAATCTTGTGATATCGGGGACCTCCAATATGGAGCGGACCGGATAGGCTCAATAACGCTCTTTTTAAATTCCTATATCGAGTCCAAAACAATACGAAATATCATATATTGGAGGAATTGTAAGAGTGCTATCGAAGTTTTCTTTTGGGATATGTGAAGTTCCAAGGATCTTGGTCTCAGGGGCTATTAAATTAATTAGGATGAGGTGAAGTGGGGCCTACTTAGAGCGGGACTCTCCTATTATAAACCACAACCACTTTGGTAATTAAAAATCCTACAAAATGAACTACAACCACTTTGCAATTTTGAGATTTCATGTTTCATAATTTCTTTTAAAATTGGGAATTGGAATAAAGTACCGAGATCCCAGAAAGACAAAATTTTAATTGTTCTACAATTTGGTTGCGGTGATTTTGTAGGACCGTAAGTGAAAATGAATTAATTAGTAAACATTAACTAGGAATTATTATTTACATTCAATACTAATTTGTTTACAAAAATTAAAATAGTATACATTTTGTACAAGTTTTAACCGAGGCGGTAAAAATTATTGAGCTTCGGACAAGCACCCTTTGCAAACCGTGTAGCCAAATGAGATGCAATGAGTACCAATGGAAAGCTAGTGAAAATTCTAACTCAATGAAGCAATCAAAATAGAAATCCGATAAAATGAAAAATGGAAAAATTGTAGGACACTTAACCAAAAGAAAATATTAAAAGATGATTTAGCCAAACATTTATGGAAAGGGTCCCCATTATTTGAAGTAAATAAGTAAAAAATGGGGGTGTTGGGTTCTCCCTACAACATATCCTTATTATTTATGTTGTTTATATGCAGGTTATGAGTATGTTTTATGACAGTAATGATGTATGGATCTCATCATGTTTTGATTCATAAATGAATGATCGATGAATATATGACCTTATAGATGATAATTAAGCTAATGTGATAGGAAATCAATTCTTCTTAGTGATTCTAAGATAAATTTGAGACCCTTATGCTCATATATGTTATTATGACCTGTAGAATGCATGTTTGTGACATGTTTGAGGAAATGCTTATCATGGCTAATATGGGTCCAATCAATTCTTTATGCAACTGTTTTCATTTGCATCATTGTTTCTATGCTACTTTCACTTTTCGAGGTTTCATGGACTTCTAGGTAGTGATTGGATCCTAGACCTTGAAATTAGCCTTAAATCTCGTAGTGGTTGGCATAACACTAGCAAAAAAATTCTACAACCACACTTAAGAAGGCTCATGGGAGCAACTGGAGCTCTCAGTCACATGAAGGCCTTGGCAAGGGAGCGATTGGGGGTTTAATTCCTTGAAATGTTGAGTTCCCTTAGGGGTTGGTCACCTAGAAGGGTGGATTATCTCTTGGAGGTTCTGTAGGTTGTGTAAAATGTCAGATTGATTGTGTTGTGTCGATTCCACTTCCTTAACTATACATGGGGAGTTGAATCGATCATAGTATCATCTCCTCACGTGTTTACCCCGGTTGGTCGGTTACTTGGGTAGATGTGGGAGGAGGGTATTACAGGATGATTGAGTGGTATATTTCAGTTACTATGTTACAAGTGGAATTAGAGAAAAGTTTCCAATTTTCCATATAAAATGTTTGATAAAATCTATACAAGAAAAAATATACTCAATTGGTTGTATACAAAGTATTTGAATAAAGGTTTACATGTAACTTGTGTGAAAAAATGCATGAGAGATGAAAATCATCTCCTCACGTGTTTACCCCGGTTGGTCGGTTACTTGGGTAGATGTGGGAGGAGGGTATTACAGGATGATTGAGTGGTATATTTCAGTTACTATGTTACAAGTGGAATTAGAGAAAAGTTTCCAATTTTCCATATAAAATGTTTGATAAAATCTATACAAGAAAAAATATACTCAATTGGTTGTATACAAAGTATTTGAATAAAGGTTTACATGTAACTTGTGTGAAAAAATGCATGAGAGATGAAAATCATGTTTTTGCAAGTGTGGTTAGGATAAATTTAGTTGGGCTATGTGACAGAGTAGTATTAGAACTTATGGTCAATCTAGTAAAAAGATAAAGGAAAATTTGGGCACCCAATAACCTCTATAAGACATTGAGGGAACTCGGTATGTTACAAAATGGTATCAGAGCTTATAGGTTCAACCCTTAGACTAGATGGCTCTATGACAAATGAAATGAAGAGAAAATATTCTACACCAGCCATTTGGAGATTAAAAATTTGGAGCTGTGTTATTTAAAGAATGATCATTTTTTGGGTGCAAGTGTTTTCTATTTGTTGAGTTTTTTTTGGTGATTATTTACTAATGCATATGCAATTATGTGAAAATATTTTGTTGTATACAAAAATACACTAATGTTACTTAAATATTGATTTGATTTAATGCATCAAGATAAACATGTTGAATGCTAACTAGATTCGCTAGAGTAGCCAAATATCAGTGCAAAATTTCATCACTGAATGATGCAATAAAAATTATGAGGGGGGGATATCTTAACTTGTCCCTTGTTGGATTATACTTTTCATTGATTTTTTGACGAGTTTCCATAACTAACAACTGGGTGTGTGTGAAAATGCTTAAGAAGACACAATTGCAATAGAAAGTAATAATATAGATAGTGTTATGGTGCAACATAGCATGGACCAATTCCATCATGAACAAGAAAGGAGAAGTTCCCCTAAAAGAGAAGATCCCTTCGGGACCTATTTTCAAGGATGTCAAAATTTTAAGGTTGCCATAAAACCTTGGAGAAGACTTAGTTATATATATATATATATATATATATATATGGTGATGATAGACACACTAAACAAAAAAAAGTCATGGGATTGAGTTGTTATGGGTTAGTGAATGTTTTATACATTTTTCACTTTATTGATTGACTTCATATTTCCTTTGTTGTTTTGAGTGTTTACCTTGAGCATGGTCATGCTTCTTTCTCCTTTTTCCTTGTGTTTTTATTGTGGTTTTCTTTGTTGTCATTCTTTCTTCTTACCTTTTTTGGTTTGGTCTTGATGGTTGGTTGGGTGTGAGAATTGAAATAAAAGGAGCTCAAGAAAAGAAGTGCATAAAAAGAACCCAATTGGAAGTGAAAGACCTTGCCTAGATCTTATGTATAAGATAAATGGTAGTAAGGGAATAGTAGAAGATAAAAAAAGAACTACAATGGAGTTGGCTTAGCTGAATTGAACAAAATGGGAAGCGATGTAAGAACCATGAATATGGCATAAGAAGGGAGTTCTCTTGGCCTAAATTGTGCATGAGTACTATTTGCATTCTTTATTTTATGAGTAAGAGAAAATGCCATGAAGCTATAGCGTTGAGATCCATCATAGTAGTAATATAAGTGGTTAGTCTTTAAATATGATCGTTATGTGAATGGTATGAAAATATAATTTGTAATTTCCATGTTGTGGGTATCATAATGATGTTAGTTAATGGATTCCATGCCACATGGAATATCCATTAGGCTGGTGTGCAAACTGACCTATTGCTATTAAGTATTATTGTTATTGTGCTTATGTTGATGCATATTATCTTCATTTTGTTCATGAATGGAAATAATAAAGGGTAGAAATGGATAGCATGTGCTTAACATGGATGAGGAAATGTTGGAAGCTAATGAAAATGGAAATTCCATTATCAATCTTTCATTTAAATTCATAAATAGCTAAGTTGACATAATTATGACTAATGTGTCTGATTTTGGGACCATTTCAGGAACTATTGAGCATGGAGGATAACAGGAATATCATCAACCAAGTGGACCCTTCAAAATGTTTTAGCTGAAAACACTGGGAATGACAACCAAGAAATGAAGCCAACAATGAGCCTAGGTAAAAAGGTAAAAATGAAGGGATTGGGTAGGAATTCCTTTAGCTGAAATTTAAAAGTTGTTTCCAATTTTTGCATGATTACATGGATACTAGGAAGTTCTATGGTGAAGGTAAGGAGTCTTTGGTATGAAATATTGCGATGAATTTTGCAATGCCTGCTTATTGAAATGGTGAATTAAAGTGTTAATGAATTGAGAGATATGAATTTCTCGGTCCTAAATTATTAATCTATTCAAATAAATAATTACATTACGAAATGCTTGAAATAAATGTGATGCACATGTATAGTACCATTTCAAATTATTTCAACCGAAGTGATATAATTGTTATGGGTGTAACAATTTTGAAGTGACTTTGGGCTATTGTGAATTTATGAAATTGTATATGTATATATGAAAAATTATAAGTGTTGGTTTATTGAAAAAAAATGAATTATAGGCATGATTTTAAATGGGATGGAGGATCGAAACCACCATGAAATACAAAAACCACTTGCAAAGGAGGCCAACAACATGATTAAAAGTCTGACAATTATGAGATCAAGCTTCTAGATGAAGTAAGGATTGGGAAATTAAAATTTTTGGTTTGAAATTTTGAGTATATATCATGAAATAAATTAAATATTGTGACAAATGTGGCATGCTGGGGTTGGGATCTCAAGAAGAAGATTTTTGGGAAGTAATTATGGCATGTGGTTCTTTTCTATGTCACGAGAGCAAGTCATAATTGATAACTTGGCATGCTGGGGTTGGGATCTCAAGAAGAAGATTTTTGGGAAGTAATTATGGCATGTGGCTCTTTTCTATGTCATGGGAGCAAGTCATAATCGATAACTTGACTATAAGACTTCATAAGAAGTGTAGTGGAGCATGTCAAACTATGACTTGGCCATAAGACACCAGGAGCATGTCATTAGATCATGCCATATGGCAATTGGATTGTAAGACTCTAATGACTACCCCTTTAGGGAAAGTCCTTGGATATGTATATTTCTTGGAATGAGGGTTTCCTCTACTCATAAGGGTGATTGATATGGTTCCATTTAGGAAATATCTTGGATAAGTAAACTACCAAAAATAGGGATTTCCTAGGCCCAGAAGGGTGAGTGGATGATGGGGGCCCACGCAGGAAATTTTTTGGTTAGGTAGAATTCCTAGAATGGGGGCTTCCTAGGCCCCTAAAGGTGAGTAGATAGTGGGAAAATAAATATTCCTATGCTCTCTAGGAGGTGAGCACGAGGAAGCCAATTTGGATGGTGGGGATAACATGCAGTTGGGTATGGAGGATATTGAGTACATGATTGATGATATTGTATATTTATCCCATAAGTCCCTTTCCAACCTTGTTGCCAAGATTTGTTTAGGGCTTGAGATGGAAAAGGTTTCCAAGGAAAGGGTGTGTTCCAATTACTTTTAGATTCATGTGTGCAACCTTGAAATTGTGAAGTGGGATCTTGTATGATACCGAGTTGACTAGGCTTCCATGGTGTTATTGGATCTACGTAACATAGTTTCTTTGGTATTTGATTTGCTCCATTTTCCTCCTAGTAGACTTCCTTAAACCTTGGTAGTGATGGGTAGTGTTTAGTAGCATGTGATTCTACACATATAACAAAAATTTTAGCATCCTCTTTTTTCTCATTTTTCATTCTTAACATAACTACTTGTCCACTTAGATTGCTAAGAATTTATGTTTTAAAATTATTTAGAAAATTACCAAATTTATCTTGAATTACTGATATCAATGTTGATTTACTTACTCTTTCCCTTCCTCTTGATATGCGCTTGCATATTTCACAAATTTCTTCAAATTATAATTGGTATACATCACCTATACTCATTAGATCAAGGAGATCAATCCACTTATCTCTAATTTTTCTAAGTAAGAGTGGTTTTAGTGTGTCAAATCCTAATTGATGTATTTTTTGCTCTTAACATTATAAATAAATATCTATATTAGATCCTCAAGGATCCCATCTTTTGTTTGATTAATTCTAAATATTTCTACTTTAATATCATGATTTTTATATAATTCTAGAAATATTTTTTTCATATCATTCCATAATGTTATTGAATTAGTCCCTAAACTCATGAACCATTTAAGAGATCTATCCTTCAATGTTGCTAGAAAAAATCTCAATTTTTGAATGTTTAATAAGTAACCATAAGATCCAAAGTATTTCAAATTCAAAGATAAAGGTTTATGGATCCTCTGACCTCACACCATTGAATTTGGGAAGGAAATATGGAAGGATATTATTCATATGAACACTAATACCAATATCTTCAATGGGAAATCCAAGAGAATCTTCATCATTATTATCATATCCATCCATTTATTCTAACTTTTATGCCACCTCCTCTTCTTATACTTGAAAAAGTGGATGGTAATGTGAATCTTATTGCACCACATGGTCAAATGGGGTGGTTTTTGTGTTGGAGAAGTATTTTTTCTATTTTTAATATTTTTTTTGAATAATAATGCTAATGTAATGCAATTTTCTATTTTTGAAATGAAATATACCAAATGCAAACTTCTTCTTTTTATAGAAAGTAAAAGAAATGAATAAATGATGATAGAAAATATTGCATAATTTGACACCTCCCCAACAATGACGCCAATAAGTGATGAGCCTTGGTATTTCAACAAGAATGTTGCAACTCTCAAGACTACCAACTTTAGTTATCAACCTAGGGTTCATACAAACTTAAGAGGTGTCAAAAATATATGTGAAACATGCATTGTTTCCTTCCTTTATTAATATGATGGAATGAAGTGAATATAATGAAATCAAGCCTAAAATAATTGCATAAATGAAAATTCTTGAAATGGAATCCTTAACTTATGGTACAAAACAAAATACAAGGAAGGAAAACCTATTGTAGTTGCATAAACTAAAGAGAGTGGACCAATTCTACATCATTACATTCAAAGAGACATCATTCTAGTGATACAATTCATTAAATGTTTCATAAAGTAATCATGAAAATCAACATTTTCATTCAACTCATGAACCTGTCTACTAACCCTAATTGTTGAAATGTGTTGCAGTGGTAAAAAAAAGGAAAGTACTATCTGGTCCTTGGTCTTCCTCAATCATGGTTTCAGAGCCTAAGGGACATTATTTAGTGCTAATAGGAAAAAATAAAGCTTCAATGACAATTCTGGTCAAGTTTGGAAGGATTTTACACGGTGCTAAAAGATGTTACGAGATTGCTACATGATGCTACAAGATTTCCCTTTTTTGTTACAAGATGGAACCCGTGAACATTTTGAGGGTGAGAAAGGAGATATGAAGGTAGGAGATGTTAATGTATGGTATAATAAGGTTATATGAGGCTCTCTCCAAGATTAATACCCTTTAGGGGCCCATATTGCACAAGGACCAATGCACAGGATGATCTTTAACAACCCAAAAATGTACTCTTGGTGAATATTATTTTGGAGGACTTGTTTAGGAAGAAGGGAAGGTCTTGATGATAGGATGAGAAACTCATATGAAAATTCTCAACCATGCAAACCCATAGTCTTACATACACATAAGAAATATTATGATTTTAATACTCAAATAGACTAAAATACCTAGTTTGTTAGCTAGTCTGTCCTCCGACTTATCTCATCGAATGACCAATAAATTCAAATAAAAATGATATAGGTTAAATGTTTTTATTAAATAGGATGTAATCAGACTCTAATAAAAGTGGAATCACTAAAAAATACCCTTTTTAACATGTGCTAAAAACTAGTAGAAAATTACTACTCTGAAAACTAAACTTCAAGAATTAGTGAGCTAGTTAACCTACCAAATGCCTAACCCAATAAAGTGAAAATGCTATGGGGTAAATTTTGTTATTAGTTTAAATGTTTTAGGATTAAATAAAAGTGTAATAAACTCAAAAGAATCTCATTAACATGTGCTAAAATTCAGCATAAATTTATTACTATTTTGCTACACGATACTTCCAGAAATTCTAAAATTGTGAACTAGTAAACCAATCCAAGTAGCTCAATGATGAATATTACTTTTCAAAGTTGTTATAAGAATTAATAATTCTTGTAAATTTATAAAACATATAAAAAAAACTTACTTCAATTAGTTAACCAAACTAACCTAAAACAAATGAATCATGAATACTAAATGCAGAAATAGGAAAAGCAAGAATAAAACATGCTAGTGAACAAAACATTCAAAGAAGATAAAGAAATTATAAAATTTGGCCTTGAGGCTACTAGGATGGTTGATACCAAAGATAATCAAAGTCATATGAAGGAAACCAAGCCTTAGAAGCAAAAAATGACACCAAACTTTATTATTAGAGTTAATCCAAGTACAATCTTGTTAGAAATGAAAGTAGAGCTACTAAATAACACGTTTTCTAGAAGACTAATAAATGCATGCCCCTTGAGGATAATTAAAATAGCTATTATAAAAATTGACGGGGAAGCATCCTCCTTGAAAGAGGAAAATTTTCCTCCAAAATCACTCAAAAAATTGGATTTGGTTTCCAACATTAGGAATCCTCATTCAATGATAGGGAACACATTCCTAGATTTTCTCAATCACTCGACCTCCAAAGCTTGTTCAATAATTTCAACTAGTTCATTATGATCCAATCTTGGTCCATCCTATAGCAGGGATCAAGTCCCTGTATTATCTCATTTAGAATTTGTTGAATATTCTTCAAAATTAAATAATATTAGGCACATAATATGCAATTATCTCTAAACCTTCCTAATGAACATAATAAAGCTAAAAAAGATGTAGTCAAATGCAAAAAGATAGGTTTAGTGTGCTGAAGGATGGTCCTATGGGCCTTGAATTGTACCCATTTGGGAGGTCCATCACCATTGTAAAAAAAACTTAAATAGGGCAATATTCTTCCAATATATTTAGCCATGTTCCCAAGGTATTTGCATCTATTTGGCCTTGAAATAAGCTGATCAAATTTAACGTGTACATTGAAGGGTGTTCCACCTCTAAAATTGTCACTTTTGAATGTGTCTAAACCATTGTTGGTAGTCATCAAAGGATCTGGATGAAATTGTCCATCATCTCATTCCTTTTTCATGCAATTACTTCCTCAAGAAACAACTTGATAGAATATATTGCTATATTATCTCTCTTTTATTCCACCATGCAAGGTTGCTTAGGTTTGCAAATGTGATTATTCCCAAGTGAAATTAGCTTGAGACCCAACTCGCTAAACCTGAAGTTTGTTAGAGACGCGCATTAAGAAAAACAAGGAGAAAATTGCTCTAATATCACTGATCCATGTCATACACAAAATGAAATGAAATGTAGGAAAATAAATGGAATGCATATAGACAAATATAGTAGGTATTACAATAATTCTATAAAAATGCAACTTCTATTAATAAATGAAACATAGAACAATATAGAACATAGATTAGGTGGAATGGTGGTAGCTATCTCAAAATAGAAAGAGATGGAAACTACACACATTTGTAAAATATATTACAAGAAGCTGGAAGAATGGAATTCTAACATAAAGAAAGAATTATAGAGGTCAAAAAATATAACCCTATAAGAAGAAACACCAAAAGGTTTGTGTGCCCTGATGGAGTTAGTTGGAACATCAATATCCTAGGGTTGTAATTTTTTCATACTATCTCCATTTTGAATGTTTAGTATTCCATTGAAAGGTCTAGCTGAGAATTACAAATTATAACTAGGGCTACTACCAAAGCCCATAGCTATCACCTAGGCTCCTTCCATGTGAAAAAAACTTCATTTAGGGCGTTAAAATAGCCCAAGAAGTTTAGGGTCTGAAAACTATAAAAAAAATACCAAGATTCGTTGAGCCAGTTGAGTAGGTGGATGACCCTTGATATCCACTTGGATCCATCATGTTGATTTTTGTAGCATTAGATGTGCTCTAGCCTCGAAATTTTGTAGAGAAGCTAAGACTCATGCATTCTCCAAGACCTAGAAATTGTTTGGAAAAATTCCACATAGAGATGGTTTAATTAAAATAATTAATCATTTTAAATGTATTCCTAAGTCTAAACTTAGGAAATGTGATTAATTAAATCTGGTGCGAATCTACAAGACAAAGACGAGGATAACCTCCCAGTTAATCTTAGCCTTTGATTATGTTTTAATCTTGGTTTTTGGCACTCCAACAAGAGATTGTTAGAAGGATATTGATGGGAACTTGGAGAATATACTGAGATAGTGAGATCTAGAGATCGAATTTCTTAAGGGTAGCAGTGCTCAGTTGCTGGAGAAAGATCGAGTGATCTTCTTGCAATGAGGGGTAGGGATAGTATACCCGAGGGGATTTTTCCAGTCCGGGTGAGTGCAAGGCATCGAAGGAATTGAGAGGTCCGGAGAGGTAGCGTAGTGCCACGCAAATTCATCACAATGCTTTAGAAGGAGTCTACAATTTTATTGAGGAGCAGTCAAGCTCCAGTGCTAGAAGCCAGGTTGTGAGTCCGAAAGGCCAGGGAGTCAAGTTTCCATTAGGGAGAAGATCATAAGGAGAGGGTGACACAGTCCCTTGAGTTGTGACATAGTTATTTCATGAGCCCACGCAAAGACTGTGCAGAGATAACATATGGCAGCTCATCTAGAGCCCGAATCAATGTCGAATATCTAGTGACAGTGTGAGATATTTTCTCACTACCTCTTTGCCAGTTTATTTTTTATATTAGATAGATAGTTTTGGCATTCAATGATTTTTACTCAGATTACTACTACATAGTAATCAAACCCTCAGTTGCTGCACTATTTTCCCCACATTGGGTTTTCGAGGGACATTTTTTGAAAAACAACGGTGTAGTTGTGTGTGTGTTTATTTCTCTCCCTACAATATTTTATTTCCGCAGTATTTTATGTTGTGAAGGTTGTAGTAGAATTTACTTAGATATTTACTGTGTAACACTGTAAATAACTTCATTAAGAAATTAACAAGTAGGATAAATTTAATCAGTTGCTATAGTAGGGATTTAGGTATTTGAATTTTCACATGGTTTCAGAGCACAATTCGTAATCTGAAGAGCTCAGAGTAGAGAGGAAGAAGGAGGTTCAAATTTCTGTGTACGTAGCAATTCGAAACCCCCGGGGAAGCGTATTTCCTTAGCCATGAGGGTTAGTTTTTCATGGAAATTTTACTTCTGTGAGTGAGTCGATAGAGAATAAACTTTTTGAGGTCGAAGAGTACCAGAGGCACAGGGAGTAGCAGTAATTTCCTTGCAGAAAAAATCTTCAGCTGGGACACATATCTTGTAATATTTTGGTTGTGAAAATAGTGTTAGGATGGAGGAAGAGCACACACTAAGGGATTTCTTTCCTGAGGGGACTTCTAGCCAAGAAGTTTGAATTTTCCTAGCAGAGCAACAATAGTTTGGTGTAGAGTTTCTCACTCCATAAGGGAGTACGAATAGCTAGGAAGTAGTTGTGCAGAGGAGAAGAGGAGGAGATTGAAATTTTTAGAGAGATGGCATCAGTTGGGTTGAGAGATCAAGATCAGTTGGATGGATCCTCCAACTATGCGATATGGAAGGCTAGAATTTCCTGCCTTTTAGATGAACATGATCTCAAGACTTATATTGACAGTGTGGTAGTTGTACTTACAGATGTAGATCTGCTTAAAAGATACAATAAAGAGATGGTGAAAGCTAAGAGGCTAATTCTCGATGGGGTTCGAGATCACATGGTATCTCACATAGCTGGAAAATATATTTGTTAGTCCCCTAAATTGTCCCCATTCTTGTCCTTTTTTCCTTTACAAACCACAACTATTTACCTATGTTTTACCCTTTTCACATACCCTCATCCTACACTAGTCCAAGCATGGTGATATATTTCACATGTACTTTATTTTTCATATTTTATTTCAATTTATATTTAATTTATTATTTAATTCAGATTTCTTACTTTTAATGCACTTTTATAACTTATCCTTATCTCCGATAAATACTTGGTAAATAAATCCACTTAACATGATTGTTGATTTAAGTGTAGGATCGGATCTCGCACTATTGCCAGCGCAATGAATCCACACAACAGATTCGGACTTCCCTAACCACCACCACGTTTTGTCCATCGTTATCCATGAAGACCAAATCAGCCAAACATAGGACTGAAGTTGCAGATTGCTTGAATGAAAGCTAAATATTTGGCCCACAGCTAGCGAGTTCAGCTGTCTATATTTAAAAGCCGAAAGGCTAAAATCTACATTTTGTTATGTAAATGGTTGACCGAATGGCCTGTACTAAGTTTAGTAGTTACAACCTTGGGCCAATGGTCTTTAAATCACATAATGTAGATAGAATTAGGAGGACGATAGATAGAGGAGATAACAACACTATGTTCCAAACATATTGTATATTTTGTTATCGCCCAAATTTGGGCTGGACTCTGTATTCCATGATGTACTTTGCCTTTGCAAATTAATAGAAAGAAGGAGCTCCACCTCATCTCTTTCAAATGTTATCTGCTCTTTTAAGCCAATGAGTTTGATCTAAATTATTGAGTAGAATCATTTCTTAGAAGGGAAACAAGATGGTTGGCTAGGGCCCAACCAACCCAACTCATTTACCCTATTTTTGATTTCGTATTTATTTATGTGTTCTTATTGTTAAAGTGTGATTTAATTGAATTATATTTCCATGCACATGTATTCCTGTCAAAGTGTGAGCTGATCTTTTCTGTGAATTAGTTAGATTTGCTTTCCTGCAATTTCCTTTCATGCAATTTATTTCAGTTGGTTTTCCTTGCCTGGTCCAAGCAGGAGAAATGAACCTGCACTAGTGCACATTGGTGTCATTAATCCTTTTCCCTTTCCCACAATTTATTTTCATGCAATTCCTTTTGATTGGTTTTCCTCGCTTGGTCAAAGTAGGAAAAATTAACCTGCACAGTGCACATTGGTGTGTTGCAGCAAGTATTTCTAGTCTCTTTCATGTAATGTTTCTTTTCCATTCTTCTACGTAATATATATGCAGATGGAAGGTTAATTCTTTAGTGGCTATTTCCAGTTATGGTTATTTACTTTCATTTTACATGTAGTTAATATTTGAAACATTTATTTTTACATCTGCAAGTTATTTCTGCAATTAAGTTTCATTTGCAATAGTTAACGCTTATTTCTAGAATCGATAACTAAGTGCAAGGAACTCTGCTCAAGTGCAAGAACTAGTTTCTTGTCACAGGATCCAAGTGCTCAAAACCCTTGAGGTTCGAGCCCTTGCATGAAGTCAAGAATCTTTGGTAAGACACAACTTATACCTCTTGCATAAATCTTTATGCCTGCACTAGTGCAAGTAGATTGTGATAAGTGCAGGACTGAATAGTGTAAGAAGGAAACCTTTAAGAAAGTAGGTTTAAGGGCCCACTTTACGAGACTGCTAAAGTGTTTCTACTAAAGAGGAATATAAGCATACACTCAGTGATTAAATATTGATCAGTTTGAGTGATTGTCTTTTTATTCTGATTCCTTGCAAATGCATTCTTTCTTGTTCTAGCACTAGATTACTTTGGTGATTTAGTTGTCTTTTACTCTTTCTAATTCGATTTTGTAAGTTCCCATTTATGAAAGTAGGAATTTACATTAGAAAGGTTCATACCATCTCTAGCATTGCCTATGCTTCATCTTTAAGTTTACAGATCCCCCAGGTTGACAATTAAGTGTTGAGGAGTTTGCTTAAGTGCAATTCCTGCACTCGACATTTTGGCACCATTGTTGGGGAGGCGATTTGATTTCGTAAGAATTTTATGTTTGATTCAATAGGGGTAAGTTTTCTTTTATCTTTTTCTGCACTATGCTTTTATTGTTTGGGAAAGTCTTTTGAAGGAATTTTACTGATGTTGAGTATTATTTGCAGCATTTTATTAGAAGTTGCTTTGTTATTCTTCTTTTGAGATGAATGCTTAGAAGACGTAGGGGTCCGAAGCCCACTAACAACCAAGGAAATACTTATAAATCTTAAAAAAATTTTCATATTGGGTCTTCTTCTACCCGCAGGAAGTCCAAAATTCAAACACATCACGTGGGAACAATCCACCTGGACTTTGGTGGCAACAACTCAGGTGTGGTTTAGGCCAAAGAGGGGAAGGATGATACTACTAGTAGTCAATCTTCTTAGCGTATTGAGAGAAGTTCGCATGAAGGGGAAAAAATGGTAGATCGTTAAGATCATATGGAAGGAACTGACAAAAACTAGGTAAATGAGGAACAATCCACTGTTGAGTTTCCAATTGTGGATCCCGATACTATTGCACAGATGAAGAATATTCCACCATCAGCTCTCCCTCATTTCCATGGTAAAGTTCATGAAGATCATGACTCTTTTTTATTCGAGTTTGATATTTTCTGTAGAAGTTATGACTATTCAACTAAACCTCGGAAGTTGAGATTTTTTCCTGCTACTCTCAAAGCCTCAGCTTTGCGCTGGATTATGGGGTTAGGAGGGAACACCATAACTTCTTTGGATTAGATGAAGAGAGTGTTTTTGTCAAAATATCAAGAATATTGCAAAACTCAAGACATGCAAGATGAAATATTTACAATTGTGCAGAATGATGATGAAACTCTTAAGGATTACTTAGAAAGATTTCTGTATATTTTACAAAGGTTGAAGCTTAAGTTTGATTCTAGTACTATTAGAACTTTGTTCTTGCGTGGACTTACTGATGATGCTAGAAATAATTTGAACCTGTTAGGACAAGGTGATATTTCTCATAAAACTTTTGATCAGATCTATGATTTATGCAGGAAATTTTCAAGGAATCAATATAGATCTGGTAGAGGAAGTCGGAGTAGAAACAAAAAAATTGAATCTACTGATGCTATGATTATTGGACTGGAAAATAAAATGGAAAATATGAAGATTGATATAATGAATACTGTTAGCAAATACTTAGACCCTTTGAAATTTTAGAAAAAGATTATAAAAGAACAAGAGTCATTATGTATTTTCTGTCCTAAATGTAGAGATAAGCATCCTCCTAAAGAGTGTCCTCTTAATTTGAAGGAAGCTAATAAGTGTGCTATTTGTGCAGAAGACCATACCACAGAAAAGTGTCCCTCTATACTAGGACTTAAAGCTGTAATCAAAGGGGGACAACCTGAAGCTAAATACTTATGTGCCATGGGAGCAAGGAGGAATTGGCCTCAGGTAAGTGCAGGTATGGCTCCTGAATTCTCTCCACACTATTTTAGTTATAATGCACATGCATATTCTTATCCTAACACTGATCATTCTCAGCAGTGGTAGTATGGCAATCAATATCAGCATGGAAAACCTTCTCCACCATGGCAACAAGGTTGGAGAGGGTCAAATCATCCTCAATATTCCTACCATCCACCTATACAGTCATATCCGCCTACATATGCACCTTATCCAATGCCTTAGCCATCTTTACCTCAGAGTTAGTCTACTCCACCTTTGCCTTTACCCCCACCATTTTGACCTCCTCAGTTGCCTACTTAACCTATACCCAATCCTAATAATAATAGAGCAATGAAAATGATCCATGTAACGAACCCGCTTTTACCATTCAGGTACAGGTCTATTCTAGTTGGGGTTCATGGTATCCAATTGAGATCGGGGAGGACTGTAACTTCGAAAAACCAGAAGAAACCTATGGTGATTGTTGAAGAGAAATGAGAGGAGGAGACTCCTAACCATTCTACGGAAGTTTTCACCAAAAAAACCATTCCCTTACCTTCTGAATCCTTATCATCCTCTTCCAACCAGCCTCCCTTTCCAGAAAGGCTAGATGTGGAAATAAGTGAGCCTATTTCTGAGACTAGCTTGGTTTCTGAACTTAGAAACCTTTTTATTAAGGTACCTTTGCTTCAGGCCATTAAATAGATCCCCATTTGTACTAAGACCATTAAGGAACTCTGTCTCAAAAAACCAGGGAGGAAGATATTGGAACCCCAAACCATTCAATTTGTTGGTAGGGTAGCAGAGTTGATGACGGGATGTGTGTCTATGGAGAAATATACTGATCCCAGAAACCCTGTTGTCTCAGATTAGATTAGTGATGTCCTTGTCTCTAATGTTCTTATAGACCTGGGGGCATCCATTAATGTCATGAATAAACAAACCATGGATCAACTTCATTTATCTCATGTTCATCCTACTCCCACCATGCTTGAATTGGTGGATAGATCTAAAATCAAACCAGAAGGAGTATTGGATGATGTGATCATTACATTAGATTCTTGGGAATATCCTACTAATTTCATTATGCTTCAACCAAAGAACCCAGTAGGAGGACACCCCTTGATCTTGGGTCGACCATGGCTTGCTACAGCTGATGCATTTATTGGATGTCGTTCTGGTGACATGTATATTTCTCATGGAGATTCTAGGAAGAAAGTTACCTTATATCCTCCTGTCAAATCCATTCAGGACCTCTGAGATACCTTATGGTTGGATCAAAGCAGTGATGAGGAGACTTAGTCCATTTCTCTTATACATAATTATATTGGGTCTTCATAAGAAGGTGAGATTAAATATTTCCTGAATAATCTAGACACTATGCCTAATTTTGAGCCATTGAGCTAGATTTTCAGCCTAGATTTTCAAGAAAATCATGATTCTCATTCTTTTGTACGCTACCTTTGACCACTCCCTTGAGTGTTTTTGAGCTTGATACTACTCTTGTTGAGATTAGCCCTGGTAAATCCTTGCGTATTAGTTCAGATCTAGACTCATTTCAGCAAGAGCAGCTTGTAAACTTGTTGTAGAACCATCTTGGTGCTGTTGCATGGGGTTATGAGGATATGAAAGGAATTCCTCCTGAAACTTGTACACATCGTATTTACATTTAGGAAGGAGCTCTACCTATCCAACAAACCTAAAGGCATATGAATCCAGCTCTGAAAGATGTCGTGAAGGAAGAATTACAAAAACTTTTAGATGTCGATTTCATCTATCCTATTTCTGACAACCAACAGGTCTCTCCATTAATGTTGGTTCTTAAGAAAGATGGGAGATGGAATATTTGTATTGACTATCGAGAATTAAACAAAGCCACTCTCAAAGATTACTTTCCTCTTCCTTTTATTAACCATGTGCTTGATACCCTTGCAAGAAAGAAATACTTTTCCTTTTTGGATGGCTTCAATGGTTACAGCCAGATACAAATTGCACCCGAAGATCAGGAAAAAGCTAATTTTACATGTACTTGGGGAACATTTTCTTATAGAGTACTCCCCTTTGTTTTATGTAATGCCTCAGCTACCTTTCAAAGGGAAGTCCTGGCTATTTTTGCTGATCTAGAGTGTGTAGGAATTTATATGGGTGACTTTTCTGTGTTTGGTGTCTCTTTTAAGGAGGCTCTCAAAAATCTGGAAAAAGTACTTCTTCGCTGCCAAGATGCCCATCTTGCCTTGAGTGACAAGAAATGAAAGTTAATGTGTAAGGCAAGAGTGGTGCTTGGCCATATTATTTCTGATAAAGGTATCCGGGTTGACCCAGCTAAGATTGAGATCATTCTACATCTTCCTGCACCCAAGACTCAAAGGGAAGTAAGAGGTTTTTTGTGACATGCTAGTTACTATAGGAGATTCATGGAAAAAAATTCTAGGATAGCTTCCCTCTTTTTCGACTTCTAGCTAAGGATAGTGAGTTTTCTTGGTCTACAACTTGCCAAAAGTCCTTTGAAACATTGAAGGAAAAGTTAGTACAGGCACCAGTTTCGACAAGTCCAAATTGGTCCCTACCTTTTCACATTTCCTCTGATGCTTCAGATTTGGCTATTAGAGTAGCTTTAGGATAGGAGGAAAATAAGCAATCCTATGCCATCTATTTTATTAGTAAGAATTTGTCTCCTGCTGAATTAAATTATACAGTTACAGAGAAAGAGTTTTTAGTTGTGATTTTTGCAATTAACAAGTTCAGGCACTATATTACAGGGCATGAAGTCCTTATACATACTGACCATTCCGCGATTAAATATTTGATGAATAAACCATTGACTATTGGTAGAGTGATTAGGTGGTTGTTATTGTTGCAGGAATTTAATATTACTATTGTTGATAGACCAAGAAAATCTAATGTGGTAGCAGGTTTTCTTTCAAGATTGAATAATCCTGGTGAAGTAACTCCTGTTTATGATGATTTTCCTGGTGAACATCTTTTAGATATGTCAACAGACTCCCCATGGTTTGCTGACATTGCTAACTATTTAGTCATTGGAAAGACACCACCCCAGTTGTCCGCTCGTGAAAAGTAGAATATTATTCAGAAAATTGTTGCATACTCTTGGGTTCAAGGAGATCTCTTTTAGACTGATCCAGATTTGATTATCTATAGATGTGTAAGAGAGGAAGAAGTGTTTGACATTTTAAAATCTACCCATGATGAATCTTATGGAGGCCACTTCGCTGATAAGTGGACTACATATAAGGTATTGCGTGCTGGATACTTTTGGCCTTCCTTGTTTAAGGATGCCAAACAATATGTCAAGCAGTGTGATAGTTGTCAGCATATGGGCTAGCCTAATCAAACCAATGAGATGAATTTATGCCCTCAAGTTATGATTGAGCCTTTTGAAAAATGGGTTATTGATTTTATAGGGCCAATAAATCCAACTTCATTAAGTAAAAATCATATTTTGGTTTGTACAAATTTTGTTACAAAATGGGTAGAAGCTAAAGCTATTTCCTTTGCTACAGAAAGGGTTGTTGTTGATTTCCTTTTTACTGAATTTTTTACTAGATTTGGCGTGCCTAGAGAGATTGTTTCTAACAATGGTCCACAATTTATTTCTAATCTGGTGTAGGGTGTGATGGAGCAATATAAGATCCAGCATAGGAAATCTACACCATATCACCCACGAGCAAAATGGTCAAGTGGAATCCATGAACAAAGTCATCGAGTCCATCCTCACAAAAACAGTAAATATGCATCGAAAGGAATGGGCTGAAAGATTACCAGAATATTTGTGGGCATATCGAACCAATTTGAGAAATAGCACGGGACATACACCATATGAGCTGGTATATGGAAAACAAGTCCTGTTGCCAATCAAATTCCAGGTCAAAACCTTCAGAACTGCAGTTCAATTGGGGCTAGATCTCTTTGAAGCGCAACTATAGTATCTCCTTCATTTGAGTGAGTTGGATGAATTTCGAAGGGATGTTGTTCAACAGAACATATTGATTCAGTAGTAACGCAAAAGGTGGCATGACAAGTCTATTCAGAAAAAGAAGTTTCACCTAGGTGATTGGGTACTCCTTTATGATTCTAGATTTAAATATTTCAAAAGAAAATTCCATACACACTGGATGGGACCTTATGAGGTGGTCCGAGTATTTGAGAATGGAGCGGTAGAGATTAAAACTATTGATGGACATAGCTTATTGTTCTTGGTGAATGGACATAGATTAAAAAAATATTTTCAGCGACTTTCCAAGAAGGATTTTACATAGCAAGTCCAACAACAAATTGGGATGGTAGTGATGGATTTTAATACCAATATGTTGAAAACATGAACTCTTCTTCTTCTAAAAGAGAAAAAAAAAAGAAAAATTAATATATATAATATTATATTATATATAATATTATATATATATATATAAATAAGTATATAACTAATATATAGTATATATATATAAATATATTATTATTATTTTATTATTTCCATTTATTTATATAATAGTACGAAAAAAATCTTTTCTTGTAATTATGAAAATCAGTTTACTGACATGATTGCAAAAGGATCAACCTGAAAACCAGCTTGCTGGTGGGAAGACCAAAAATTTCTAATAAAAGGAGAATGTTTCTTGATCTTTAGATGTGCTAGTTGCCACCAAGAAGAAGCAATTTCAACAGAACCAACCCTTACAGAAGTATGGGGTAACTAGCACGGATATTTTTATTCAAATAACACTTAATTCTTGTTGCAGTTATTTTTCTTGCACCAGTACAGGCAGACTTTCCAGAAAATTTTCTGCCTTTCTTCATATCCCATTTTCGTAATTTCCCATCACTTTTATTCTTCAATACTAGAATGCTTACCTTCCCATATTCTTCCGAATTCACCCTATTTGTTTCGTAAATCCCAATTTTATCCTTCAATTTTTTTTCCCTATCCCACTTTGTTTACACCCTCTTGATGGTACTGTTCCTGAAATCCCTGTCATAAACTTCCTTCCCATTTTGAATTTTTTCCCTTTTCCCACTTCCTTGTTCCCCCATGAGCTTATTGTAGGATCTAGTGCAAAAAGAGCAAAAGGATGTGCTCAGAACATCAAAGAAATGGAAAAGCAAACCTTCCATATGATTGGGAAAGTCATGTTAAAGTCCAGCCTATGTTCTACCAAAATTTCCTGTTTTTTCTTCTTCAACAGCTAGTGCAAGCATGTTACAATATAAATAGTGCAAGAAGAATAGTGCAAGCAGAGTAGTGCAGTATAGGCGATGAAAGCAGATCAGTGCAAGCACGCACCCTGTCAGAGATATAATACATTTTTGTTTCCATGTAATATAGTGTGTGTCATAAAGAAGTGGTTATTATGAAAATTTAAAAGAAGTATTTTCATTCGATCGTTAAGTACTTTATTTTATTATGTATTAATTAGGGAGAAAATTATTTAAGTACATAGTGTTTATGGTTAGAAATTGTGATCATTTTAATGAATGCTAAAGGTATTTTTAATAAATTATGAAGATGATGTGGATTATGTAACTATTTCTTGGCTATGATTACACTCCTTGCGAAATGATCCTTTATGTCCTCCATTTGAAATCATTACCTTACCCAACCATTAAATCATTGCTACAAAGTACCCCTAATCAGCCTGACACACCTTTCAAAAGATGCTACACATCCATGGAAATTTAAGGGATGTATTAAGTGATAATTTAAATGATTGGATGGTGAGTTGGAAAAGAGTAGTGGATGGTTGGGCCCTTATCCATAAGAATCTGTGTTCCTCATTTGTTTCATGCAGAAGATATTTGAACTGTTCATAGTTGTTAAGCAATGATTCCACCCGTTGGAAGTGAGCCGTCGTCACCTAGGAAAGTAGAGAAAACAACCGAATACCACAATAGTCTTGCACTATTGCATGAATCAGGGTTTCTTCAGTTTTTATAGAGGTTTGATGGGCATGACATGGAGGTGGCCCTACAATTTTCCAAGACTTTTAAGGACGACCGAGTCAAAATTGGCCCCTTGAGGTTCGAGGTCACAAAAGAATTCATTGCGGAGGCCACAGGGTTAGAGAACATTGGCAAACAATGGTTCAAGAATCAGAAGTTAGAGAAAAAATAGTGGCACCAATTTGTCATTGAGAAGGAAATGCAGGTGAATTCGAAGAAGGGCATCCCCCATAACACCCTGCCATATCAATGGCAAGATATCCTTTATATTTTGCAGAAGTTTTTGACCTCCGAGGGATGCTATTCATTCACATTTGTTTACCATTTCAGAATATTGCTACATTTCAAAGCGAGCCGACACTTCCGACGGAAAATCAATTTCCCCCACTTCTTTCTTAGGAGTTTAGAGAGGATGGCCAAGGGTGCGCAAACTAGATGAGAAGACCAGGCTGACAAAAAATTATACCATCATGGATTAATCATTATCTTGGTCAAGAAGGATTTGGAGGCCAAAGGCATGACCTCGGTAGCATTATTAGAGTAGTTACACAAAAAGACACCCGTCGGAAAAGGACACAGGACCCTGCTAGTCCAAGTACAAGTAAGGGCTCAGTTAAAAACAACGTGGGAGGTTCTTCTCACACTGGTAACATTGGCTTATTGGGCCCTGAACCACGTTCAGAAGATTTATTAGCCAAACAAATCCCGCAGCTACCAGCCCTTTCGGCAATATTCCGCGGAGCGCAGACTGAGGTCTCACCCGAGGTAGCAAGGGAGGGTGCTGGAACCAAGTTTCCACACCCTTGGGATGTTTTGATGCGGTCTGGAGGGGTCACGAACTATTTTGTGGCCTCACGCCACTCTATACTAGTATCGGGCTTCCGCGCGGGTGTACCTTCTTATTAATGAACTTATTACAGGTCTAATCTTCTTATACAGTCTTTAAGCAAACATTTAACAATAAACCTAGTGTGCACGATTATAAAAAGATATAAATTCATATAACAGATGTATAAACCAGAATACAATGGATCCACGATATTCAGAAACAAATTATCTTTATTAATATATTCTTTCCAGTACAACCTTCTTTCTACCTCATGCACATAGCTGCAAGGGTCCGTGCACATAGTTGCGGACTCTATCAGGCCTTCGCGCGCATAGCTATGGAGCCTCTATCTGCCCACTAACACCCTTGCCTCGAACTTACAGATGCAGAACTCTGATTAATTTCCCCAACCCATAATACATTAGATCGAATAAAAAAATGCTTTCTACCTTAGAGCCTTGCTCTATTTATACATTCCCATGGTTCGCGGATCATGGGAAGACCGACCTACTTCCTATTATTCTATATTATTTTTGGGTGGACAGCCCCTTGACTCAACCTATTACATTTTGCGCTCCACAAATTTCGGATATTTACAATATTATTTCCCAAACTTCTAGGCTTTACGCCCGAAAATCGTTACGCGGGGCCTCCGCTACCCAACAGGCCCCCAACACAATCATCATGACTCGTCCCAAGTCACTCGTTGGTGTGGCGATACACACTACCTAGGCTTCGCGGTACACCATCCTTGTGACTGACACACTTTGTGTTGTTGCTTCCTCTTTGTCTCCTGCAACTCTTTTGCTAGCTCCTGCTCCATTGCCTTCAATAATTCGCGCAACCGATGATTCTCATTCTGCTCTACTCGGTTAACACAGAGCACCCCCTCATAGGATTTTAGCTTAAGCTCGGGTGCCACGTATGGGAATTCTTCGTGCCAACGCAGTAAGTCTCCAATTTCTGGTCGCCTATCTGTCTTCTGCAGCCTGTGTTGCAATTTTGCAAGACAATTGCTGCTATACGCGAGATCCAATCTTCAAGGTGTGTAAGAGACGAACTATTAACTGTAATTCCATCATTTGGCTCTGTATTTACAGGGTTTCCCTTATATTTGATGGTTTGCCGGCCAACCCATGGGTTAGGCAGCAACATCCAGACCAGTTCTTCTTCGTGTCTAAGAATTTCCAGCACATCCCCTACCATTGGTGCTGAACTTTGCGCGGTGCCCGCTACCGTCGACACCATACTATCTAGAAAGTCCTATATCACCATTCGCCATATCACAACCCTTGGGCTTACTCCTTGAGTGTAAATAATGAACAAATCCATCTTGGTGGGGAGGCACAATAGCTTACTTTCCTCAAAATCACAGATCATTTAGCGGATGCCCCCTATGATTTATAATCGTTTTGAAATTCAAATACGTCAGTTCCCTCCTTTTTTTGTGTTGTAATGTTAAGCCTACGGTAGATCGTTCCAGATCTAGCTCGTACGGTGTCTCTTAATTGCCTGCCGCCTGCTCCCTTTTGCCATAACTTAGAAATATTGTCATGAATAGTGTTAGCAACAGTCACCTTATTGCTTTTCCACACAACAGCACAGCCCCTTCTGCACAACCACGACCCTGGTGACATACCATTTCTACGCATCCCTTTATTGTCATGCAGCTTCCCAACAGACTGCTTTAACATCCCACGCTCTCTTTCAACTACCTGAAGTGGTGAGACTATCCTTTGATCGGTTATTCATGCAGTCAGTCCACCCATGTAGAGCTTCAGGTGACTGCTATTTACTCTGCCTAGGAAAGGTTCTCCATTCAGCTTGGCAAGCTAGACTTTACCCCCATCTGTAACTTCTTAACTACATAGGACCCCAACCAATGCATTCGGAGCTTTCCAGGGAATTTCTTGAACTTGCTGTTGTAGAGTAATACTAGACCATTTTCTTTAAACGTGCGGATCTTGATATGGCGATCATGCCAAGCTTTTTCCTGCTGATGGAATCCTTCCAGAAACCATTCAAGTTCTTCCAGTTGCACGATCCTCTCTTCCAAGCCGCGTGGTCTGCCATGCCTGTCGTCGCTGCTATTCACAAATTGGGTACAATGTATTCCACTAGCATCATGGCTTCCTTTCCATAGACTAACCGGAATGGTGTCCCGCCCGTCAACTTCTTGCATGTTGTTTGATATGCCCATAGCACAACAGGTATGCACAAATCCCAATCATTCCGCTACGCATTACATACCTTTGTCAACATAGTCTCCAAGATTTTTTTGAAAGCTTCAACGGTCATTTTCCTGCAAATGGTATGGTGTGCTTTGTTGATTATGTCTGGAACTCTTCAGTGAGCGCGCTGATGGTCTCATTCAGGAAGTGCATTCTGCGGTCGCTCATTAGAATTTTTGGACATCAAAACCATGTTAACACATTCTCGAACAAAAATTTCGTAGCTGTGGCGGCCATACAGTCCTTAACTGGCTGTGCTTCCACCCATTGGGTCAAGTACTTTGTCGCAGTGATGAGATAACGCACCCCTGTATTTCCTAGAGGTGTGAAAGGCCCTACAAAGTCAATTGCCCATTTCTCGAATGGTTGCAGCGTCATTTGTGGCTTGAGTGGAATCTCATCCCTCTGTGATGGTTTCCCCATTTTTTGGCATACGTCGTAGGCCTGATAGTACGCTTTGGAGTCTTGATGTAGAGTTGGCCACCATAGTCCTGCGCGAAGAATCTTTTGTGCTGTGGCACGTCCTTCATAATGTCCTCCTATAACACCCACATGTGCTTCGGCAAAGGATTTGTCCTCGCTCAAATTCTAATACATATTGGCATAATATTTCATCATTTCCCATTTTGTAGAGGTGCCCTACAATAACAGTAAAGTCTGTTATGCGTATCACCAGTTCCTTCTTCTACTGAACCGAATACCCCTGTGGCGCGGTTCCTATAGTTGGGAAGTGGATTATATCCTCAAAACGGCCATCTGTGACACATACTGCATAAAGTTGTGCATTAAGTAGTCCCTCTTCTAGGTTCGTGGGTTCTTCACCATTCTCAATTTGGGACAAATGATCTGGGCCTGTGTTTAGATGCCCTGGCTTTATGATGAATTCAAAATCATATTCCTGAAATGATAACAACCATCAACAAATGCGCCCCCCAACACAGGCTTATTCACTAGGTATTTTAGCATAGAGTGATCATTATACATCTTAAAGTGTCCTCCGAGTAGGTAGTGGCGGTATTTATGGAGCGCATATACCATCGCCAATCCCTCATGCTCAGCAGTGGAGTAGTTCTTCTCAGCTTTGGACAATCGTCGACTTGCGAATGTGATCGGGTGATCAATTCCTTTCGCTCCTTCCTGTGTGAGTACCGCTTCTAGCGTGATACACGACGCATCAACATGCATGTGAAATTCGATGTCCCATTTTGGAAAGACCAATATAGGAGTTGATGCCATATTTTCCTTGAGCGTTTCCAGACTTTTGTTACATTCCTCATTCTAGCAATAAGTAGTGTCCTTTTTCAACAACTATTCCATTGGTGTCATGATTTGCGCATAGCTCTTGATGAACTTTCGATAGTAACCAGTGTGTCCTAATGTGGCGCGCAGCTGCTTAAAACTTCGTGACACTTGCAGATTGAGTATGACAACAATCTTTGCTGGGTCTACCACCAGGCCTTGCTTGCAGACCACATGGCTGAGCAAGTTCCCGAAGGGGACAAGGAAAGTACACTTCTTTATATTTAGCGCAATCTGGTGCCGTCGGCAAATATCCAGCATTAACTATAAGCTCGTAGTATGTTTCTTAACTAGCCCAAATACGGTACAATCATCAAGATATACCTCTAAGAACTCATGTATAAATTCCTTTAATGCAGCTACCACAATGCGTGAGAATATCACCGACACGTTCTTTAGTCCAAAGGGCATCACCATATATTGAAAACAACCCCATTTGGTAGCGAACGTTGTTTTACTCCTATCCTCTGGCGCAATATTGATCTGGTGGTACCTCGAGAAACTGTCTGTAAAGGAGTAGGCTTCTTGTCCCCCATAATTTTCTAGGAATTCATCTGTAAATGGTGTTGGGAATGGATTGTTAACACATGCATCGTTGAGCTTCCTGAGATCCACACAGATGTGAATTTATCCCTTCAGTTTTTTCTCCTGTACAACCATAGGACTTACCCAGTCAGATTCCTCTACTATTTCAATTATTCCCGTTGTAAGCATTTTATCCAATTCTTCGCGGACCTTTGCTTTATATTTTGGATTCAACTGATAGGGTCACTATTTGATTGGATTCACATCTGGCTTCAGAGTTATCTTCATCATCCCCAGATCGTCGAGGATTCCTTTTAGCTTCGTGATTTTGGTCGGGAATAAATCATGATATTCGTGAAGTAACTCAACAACCTTATCCATTGTTGCATTATCCCAATAGTCCCCAAGTGTTGCATACTTTAGTTCCTCCTTCGTGCCAATGTTCACTTGTTTCATTTTCAGCAGCGGTGATTTCGGGGTCCTCAATTGCTTGTCCGTTCACCTCGCGACTCCCCTCTGTTTCTGGAATATTGATGTTTCTGGGATCATCCTCATCATCTTCAATTTGTACATTGTAACATTCAAGGGCCCCACTCAGCTGGTGCAACTAGTATGGCTGCACTATTTCTTCCGGTTCCAATGGTACTCTAAACATTGGCAGCCTTTACTACTTGCAACGCATCGTCAACAGTGTCCATCCATTGGTCCTCAAATAAGAATGTTAATAAAAACCCTTCACGTAAGATATCCTATTTTCCTATACCATGTTAGACCTCTGTTTCAGTGTACCAATTCCTTAGGATGACATCCAGGGTATGATAAAATAAGTGTACTCACTGTAGTTGAGGCTCTTCTCCATAGGCTTGGACCCATCTGGTAAGGTGCATGTGCGGGTCATCACGTCCATCATATTTCTCAGTTATTTGTAATTCTGGCTTCCCAAATATTATCTGCATCATGCGTGTGCAGCCCTGCCAATCTTCGAAGGTTCCTTCATGTGTTCCCCACCAACGTGCAGGTGTCGCGTAGAATGCCCATCTCAACGCATCGAACCATTGGTACCCTACCGTGCTTTCAAAGTTGGTCATAAATTCATCTACTGTTGTTAGCCCATCATACATTGGCAGTTCGCGATCCTAAGCTCTGATGCAATATAACGACCTAGTCATTATATTGCAGTTTAACATGGTTACTCCGTTCAACCGATTATGCCACCACTTGTAGAGCCTCTATTCTACACCTACTTATCTACCATTTTCCTCAATCTTTCCTTATCTTTCCTTATCTTTTGCCTCATCTTCACCATAAAACCACCCAGATCATTACATTAGGTGTTATTAAGCATGATTAAGTAAGTTTTGCTAATGGATGACTATTTGTTTAGATTTTTACTTACTTGCAGGAATCCTGCAACTATCTGATGATCCCGCAGCTACCTGATGATCCTGCAGCTATCTGAAGATCCTGCAGCCTTTTTGTTAAACGCAATGTTCCACGTGTCGGTTTGCCAGATGAGCCACATGGGCACTTAGGTGTCAACGTGCTCGAGGTTCCTGTCCCATTTTTCCAGCCATCCACGTCATCTTTATCCACGGTCAAAGCTGGGCAAGTCACGGTCAACTCAAGACTGTTTAACGGTGATTGTGAGCTGCTTGGTCACGTCATCTTAAACGGTGATTTGTCCACGTTCTACAGATGGCAGGGGACATGATCTAACATGGGATTCATTACCCATGACGACAGAACCACTAAACTCATCCACGCAGCCGTATGAAGTGTCAAGGAACCATAAACACGCATAACAGTTTGTTTCTTTTCAGTTAATCAATTGCACGAATAGGCTATCTTAGAAGTCTCTATAAATAGATGCGTCTGTGTACGCTCATTAGAATTTTATCAGTTGTAATTTGATGAACCTGTGTTACATTTAAGAGCATTGTGAACTCTGTGTTTTAGTGCTATCCTAGCACTCTGTTTTGTACATTTTCTGCAAATGAAGAAATAGACATAGCACTGTTTTGAAGTTTCCAGATCTTTGAGTTTTCTTGTGGCTGAATGGACAGAGGGCCCGTGCTCATTTCTGCCACTGTAAAGTATTTTATGTGCAGTATCTCTTTATTTTCTTATTCATTTCCTTAAGCATGTATAGTTTCTTTTACTTGTTTTCCTTTCTTTCAAGCTGATCAGTGTTATTTCTTTGCAGGTTTCTTTTAGCCCGGGATTTATTTTCATGTGTGTATTTGCTTTAATGTCTAATGGTAGTTGCAATTGGCTTATTCATTATGCTGCCCTCTTTACTCTGTTTTTCTAGACTAGTTTTAGTGTAGTTTTACAAGTTGGATGCTAACTAATTTATGTTGTCTTTATCATGAATGGCTTATTTTTCAAGAGAACAGAACATTGATTAATTGCAGCTTGTATTTGAGTAGACTTGGCTTGTGATACTAACACTTTTTCCACTTGTTACACATAATCACATATGTAGGAAGCAGTATGTTGGAAAAGGCTTAGTAGTGTCACAATTTGTCAAATAGAGTAGATTAGAGTTTTTATCAATTCTTGGATTTGTCTTCAGCTACCTTCTAATCATGTTTTATGAAATACGCGGTAGAAGCAGGGAGTTAGAAGGAAATCATCACTAACAACAATCCTTGAAGTGATTTTCTTATTTCTTTTATTTGCAGCAGTATGGATAGAGACTAATGCCATTGGATTGTGGTCATTTACTTTCAAGTCATTTTGATTTATTCATTTTTTTTAAGTTTTTTTCTCTTACAAATTCAGCAAGCAATTAGAAATCACCATCACACACACTTTCACTCATATAGAGATCACCTTTCACACACTTGCACTCATTTGTCTATAATCATCATTCCATTTTAGGAAGATAAGTTAATCATAAACAACCCCCCTAAACAAAAAAAGCTCTAAGAAAGTTACTTAAGTACATATAGTACACCCTCACTTCATCAGCTTACGAGCCCCGGGTTGACAATTAATACTAGCAATTTAGATAACAATAAATTGACTAAACA
>APFE031043754.1:14100-29297 GCA_000404065.3 Pinus taeda | reverse complement strand
TTGGATGTGATGCATATGTACATGTTCCAAAGGAGAACCGAACCAAGTTGGATAGTAAATATGAAAAGTGCATCTTTATTGGGTATAAGGATGGTTTAAAGGGTTATAAACTTTGGAACCCTGTCACACGGAAGGTTCTGTACAACCGCGATGTGGTGTTCAGAGAGGTGAAAGATGTTATTAAACATGAAGTCCAACCAAAGGAACCTGTGAAGATAGAGTTTGAACTAAAGGAGGAAGAATCAGACTCTGTAGCAGAAGAGGAATCAGAAGATGAAGAGCCACAAACTCCGGCTGTGAGAAGATCAGCTCGAAAAAGAAGGCAGCCAGAAAGGTATAGTCCATCTGCTTTCTGTTCAAACTTTGCTTTGTCTGTTACTGATGATGATCCCAGAACTGTGAAGGAAGCAGTGGATTCAGAGGATGGAAAACTCTGGAAAGAGGCCATGGTTGATGAAATGGCATCATTGCACAAAAATGAGGCTTGGGATCTGGTGGAGTTGCCGGCTGGAAGGAAACCCATTGGCAGCAAATGGGTGTTCAAGAAGAAGACAAATGCAGAAGGGAAGGTGGAGAAATACAAAGCTCGGTTGGTAGCAAAAGGTTATTCCCAGGTGCCGAGAATTGATTTTGGTGATATTTTTTCTCCTGTGGCCAAGGTAACTTCTATTAGATTACTTTTATCTGTTGCTGCTGCTTTTGATTTTGAGGTAGAACAGATGGATGTGAAGACAACATTTCTTCACGGGGATTTGGAAGAGGAAATCTACATGAAGCAACCTGAAGGCTTTGCGGTGAAGGGTAAGAAAGAACTAGTATGCAAGTTAAAGAATTCTCTGTATGGGTTAAAACAATCACCAAGGATGTGGTATCAGAAATTTGATACATTTATCCCGGGACTTGGATTCACCAGAAGCGAAGCAGATCAGTGTGTGTATTTTAAATTAATTGGTGACCATGTTATTTATCTGGTGTTGTATGTGGATGATATGTTGCTGGTTCGAAATGACAAAGAAATTATCAAGGATTTGAAGACCCAATTTTCCTCCAAATTCGATATGAAATATCTTGGTGCTGCAAACTATATTTTGGGCATGGAAATTAAAAGAGATCGGGTAAAGAGGAAGCTATGGTTAAACCAAAGGAAGTATGTCGAGACAATACTGCAGAGGTTTAATATGCAGGATAGTAAACCGGTGAAGTTTCCTATTCCTGTAGGCGTGAGGTTATCTGGTGAACAGTGTCCCAAGGCACAAGAAGAGGAAGAGGACATGTCCCGTGTTCGATATGCAAGTGCAGTCAGTAGCTTGATGTATGCAATGGTCTGTACTGGACCAGACATTGCACATGCAGTGGGAGTATTGAGCAGGTTTATGTCAAAACCAGGGAAGGAGCATTGGACAACAGTGAAGCGGGTTTTCAGGTATTTGCATGGCACTAGTGATTATGGTTTGTGCTACCAAGGAAGACCGAGATCAGAGTTTTGGATATTCATTGCTTTGTTGATGCAGACTAGGTTGGAAATCTGGATTAGAGAAGATCTACAAGTGGGTATGTGTTTAACCTATTTGGAGGTGCAGTCAGTTGGATGATTAAAAAACAATATGTAGTGGAACTATCAACTAAAGAGGCAGAATACATGGCAGCTACTCATGCAAGCAAGGAAGCAGTTTGGTTGCAGAGATTGTATTCAAGTATGTGGTTAGTACAGGGAGCTATAAGGATAGGTTGTGACAACCAAAGTGAAATATTCTTGGCAAAGAACCCTGCATATCATTCAAAGACAAAGCACATTGATGTTTAGTATCACTTTGTGAGGGATATGATAGAAGTCAAAAAGGTGTTGCTGGTAAAGGTGAATACTTTGAATAATATTGTAGATGCATTGACAAAATCTGTGAGCTCTGAGAAGTTCTCTTGGTGTAGAGAAACAATGGGCATTGTAGGGTTGGATAAATGACTAAGCTCTCTTGTGGCCCCCTGTGGAAATAAAACAACAAGTGGGAGAATGGTTGGTTGTGTTATATTCTTTCCACGACTAACCCACATAGTTAACTGGGGGGTTAGAAGGGGGGCGGAGCCCCCCCTTCGTTGCAGTGATTGTGTAGCCAGGGGGGGGTCACAAGGGGTTTGAGCTGTGCAGGTAACCCCACTCTATGGGTCGGGGGAAGCGCCCTGTAAAATTTTGGTTTTGGACCCTATATTAGGTTGGGCGGACCTACCTATGGTTTTGTGCATGTTTTTCGTACATGGTTTTGGACGCGATGGTTTTCGGTCCATGGCATTGGATTCTTTGGCATGTATAAATATGAATTGTAAAATTGAAAGGAACATAATGAAAAATCAAGCTGGTAGTCCCGGTTTTGGGATCCAGGGGAAAAAGCTTTGTGTATATGTGTTTTATGTGTTATGCTCTTCCATTGTTTATTCTTTGTGTTCTAGAATTCACATGCAGGTAATTTCTGTATGGGGTTAAAACCTACATCACTGAAGTTGCAAATTTCTTAAATGAAAGCTAAAGGTTTGGCCCATGGCCAATGAGTTCAATTGTCTATATTTAAAAGCCGAAAGGCTAAAATCTACAATTTGTTATGTAAACGGTTTACCGTATGGCCTATACTAAGTTTAGTAGTTACGCACTTGGGCCGACGATCTATAAATCATAGAATGTAGATAGAATTAGGAGGATGGAAGATAGAGGACATAACAACACTGTGTTTCAAACATATTGTATATTTTGAACTATCGCCGAAATCTGGGCTAGACTCTGTATTCCACGATGTACTTTGCCTTTACGAATTAATAGAAATAAGGAGCTTTGCCTCATGCCTTTCAAATCTTATTTGTTCTTTTAAGCCAATGAGACTGATCTGAATTATTGAGTAGCATCATTTCTTAGAAGGGAAACGAGCTGGCTGGCTAGGGTCCACTAGCCAACCCAGCTCATTTACCCTATTTTCGATTTCATATTTATTTATTTGTTCTTATTGTTAAAGTGTGATTTAATTGAATTCTATTTCCATGCACATGTAATCTTATCAAAGTGTGAGTGGATCCATTGTGTGAATTAGTTAGATTTACTTCCCTGCAATTTCCTTTCATGCAATTTATTTCAGTTGGTTTTCCTCACTTGGTCCAAGTAGGAGAAATGAACCTGCACCAGTGCACATTGGTGCAATTAATCCTTTTCCCTTTCCCACAATTTATTTTCATGCAATTCCTTTTGATTGGTTTTCCTCGCCTGGTCAAAGTAGGAGAAATGAACCTGCACCAGTGCATGTTGGTGTGTTGCAACAAATCCTTCTAGTCTCTTTCATGCAATGTTTCTTTTCCGTTCTTCTAAGTAATGTATATGTAGATGGCAGGTTAATTCTTTAGTGGTTGTTTCCAGTTATGGTTATTTAATTTCATTCTACATGAAGTTAAGATTGGAAACATTTATTTTTACATGTGCAAGCTATTTATGGAATTAAGTTTCATTTGCAATAGTTAACGCTTGTTTCTAGAATTGATAACTAAGTGCAAGGAACTCTGCTTGGGTGCAAGAACTGGTTTCTTGTCATAAGATGCAAGTGCTCAAAACCCTTGAGGTTCGAGTCCTTGCATGAAGTCAAGAATCTTTGGTAAGGCACAACTTATACCTCTTGCATAAATCTTTGTGCCTGCACTAGTGCAAGAAGATTGCGATAAGTGCAGGACTGATTAGTGCAAGAAGAAACCTTTAAGAAGGTAGGTTTAAGGGCCCACTTTACAAGACTGCTAAAGTGTTTCTACTAAAGAGGAATATAAGAATATACTCAGTGATTAAATATTGATCAGTTGGAGCGATTGTATTTTTATTTTGATTCCTTGCAAATGCATTCTTTCTTGTTCCAACACTAGATTACTTTGATGATTCAATTGTCTTTTACTCTTTCCAATTCGATTCTGCAAGTTCCCATTTAAGAAAGTAGGATCAGAAAGGCTCATACCATCTCTAGCAATGCATGTGCTTTGTCTCTAAGTTTACGGATCCCCCAAGTTGACAATTAAGTGTTGAGGAGTTTGCTTAAGTGCAATTCCTGCACCCAAGAATATTGTTAGGTGTAGATTTTCCTATAGATTCAACAACACATGTAATGAACTAAAACCCAAGACAAGAATCTACTCTACTTCTTAATAACAGAAATGAATAGATCGATGAAAAATTAATGAGCAAGAGGAAGATAATCAATGGCACATAACACAATATGTTTCTCTGGGGAAAGACACTACTCAAAACCTCGACTATCTATATTTCCTTAATTAGAAATCCAATATGAGAATACAATGCTGGTTCTCACTAGAACAATCCCTGCACAAGTATGATCAACTCCCTACTTAGAAGGTAACTCAAGCCAAACCTTAGCCTATTCTGCAGCTCTCCAAGCCCCAATTTCCTTGCACAATTTGTAGAGGAAATAGCCTCTATTTAATGAGGAAATCCTTATTCCATAATTGCACAATCCAAACTTAGGTCCTCAACTAATTGCATGCACCATAAGTATAAATCAGACAATTATACAATTGATAGTACATTGACCCTGCACTCTAAGCTCAATTGGGTCTTTCTCTAAACTGACATGCATGATTTTCTCTTGAGTGAATCTCCAATTATATGGAGTAGCACTGAGGATGCACTAGCACACCAACTCACTACTAGACCTCTACTAGTTCCTCCAACAGTTATAACTAGTTTAACTGAATATAAATCAACCAAACTGAGTTATCTAATTACAACTCCAATAAACTCAATCTAGACCCCTAAAACTTAGGTATCACACTTACATGACTCTAGATATACTTCCAACTCAAATTTCCTAAGCTAACTAAGTCAACTTAACTTAGTTAACTATTACAAGTTCCTATGAGAAAAGAATTACAATTTAATTAAAGGACAAATTCAATTGGAATTTCTAGATGTTATTTTTAACATTTCTCATTGTTATTCTCAACACTCCCTCTCAACAAGAAAGGAATTCAACTCTATCCCGATCCTAAACCTTTGGAATGTTCTGCATGCAACACTTCTGTCAAGTGTTGTTACTACAACAACTTCTAAAATCGAAAAAAAATCCAAACTAAATCAGTATCATGCATCTATCACCAAAGTCTTTGACTGCAACTGCTTCTATCGACTGAAAAATCTATGGTTGTGCTGACCTTTCCTTTTTGCATTGTTGTCAACTCTTCTCTATGCTATTCAGTATCTAACTGCTCTATCCTTTATCATTCTGATCTCTGACTGCATCAACCACCACTGATTCCTCTTGCTACTATGTATTTTGGGCTCCCATAGCAAGATACGGTCCAAGAGATAAAACCTCTCAATGGACCTTGCCCAATTTATTCCCGCTTGCGACTGTCAATTCACATCACCCCACCTCTCACATGGAGGTATGGATACATGTGCTCCCTCTACCCACTTGGCTTGAAAATCCCCCCTACTGGAGGTCTCTGCACGAGTGGATGCCTCCACTCGATCTCCTCTCTGCTTATCAAATTGTGGCTACTCCAAAACTTACTGAAACTAATTATGAGGCTCCTTCTTCTCTACTTGAGTGGATCTATCAACTACATCTCCTCTCTTCTTCTCCAATTGTGGCTGCTCCACAATTGTCTAAGACTACTTTTGAGGCTTCTTCTGGGGATGCATGTTGAGAGGTAATTCATGCTCCCTATCAACAACCAAGTATATAACCTTTTCCTTGTTCCTAAAGGCTTTGCATGCATCTTGTAACTCAAGAGCATACATGTTCTCAACTCATACACCGATCTGTTTCACATGTCTCGTGGTGATGTTCCTAAAGAAAACCTTTCCCTTACTAGAAATCACATCATAGCCATGGTATTCCAATACCACGGTGGAAACAAGATTCTTCATTCATCTTGGAGTATACATCACATCAGTGATTCTGAGAGGGGAGACAAACTGCCATTGAAAGGTAATTGTATTGATACTGGTAGCGTTATACCTCCCGCCATCTCCAAAATCTATGCTATGCTTGAGGTATTTTTGCTCAAAATCACTAAAGAGATATTTGTTCCCCATCATTTGGAATGAGGAACCACTGTCAAGATACGACACACCTCTCATTACAGTGCTGGCCATGCTTCCAATGAGAGTGAAATCAAGTTCGAATTGTGAAGCTAGAGCTTCACCTACTGTAGCTACTGTAGGCTCCTTCTTGCTTGCTTTCTTTTATGGGAAATTTGTGGCATAGTTCCCATGCTCATGAGAGTGAAAACACATGAACTTCGACAAGTCCATCTTATTACCGTCTACTTCACCTCGTGACTTATTTCCCTTGGCTTTCTTTCCTTTGTTAACTAATGCAAAGTCCTCTTCCACTTCCTTGGAAGAGGTCCCATCTCTGGTGTTCCATTGAAACTCTTCCTTTACCAAATCCAACCACATCTGTTCCCAATTTGGCAACTTTTCCCTCCCATTGACAGAGTTTTGATAACTATGCCAACTCTTGGGAAGTATTAGAAGAGCTAGGCTTACCATATCATCCTCAGAAATAATGATTCCAACACTCCCAAGCTCATCCTAACAATGGGTGAACTTGTTCAAGTAATTTGAAATTGAGTTTCCCTTCTCCATCTTGATTTTTTGAAGTTTTTCCTTCAGTGCCAACTTCCTATGGTCGCTATTATTTTGAAACAAGTCCCTCAAATCCTTCCACATTGGGTAGGGAGTATCCTTTCCATGGAGAATCGAGACAATGTGATCTCAAACTCCCTCAAGGATAATCTACCTCGCCCTTGCCACATACTTGATCCATTCAACCAGATCTTTAGCATCTAATGTTGGAGGCTTAGGAATGTATTGATCAATGAATTCCTTGAGGCCATTATCTTGGAGCATTGCCTCCATTATGTCCTTCCAGTCTATGTAATTCGAGCTACCATCCAAGGCATACTCTAGTCTCAAACCATAGAAATCTATTTGTTGACCCTAAAGTGTGAACTACAAATTCGAATTTCACTTGTAACCCCAAACTCCAAATCTCCTGTATTATATTTTCTTCAACTTCGATAGCATGTATATTTTCCTGTAAAATCAGCAGCTCATGTAATGTACTAAAACACAAGACAAGAATCTACTGATCCGAATGGAAAATGGCATCAACCCATGGTACTCATCCACCCATATTATTCATCGACCCATGGAATTTATCCATGGTATTGTAAATGGCATCCGCTCCTGGTATTGTAAAATCCACCCATGGAATTGACATGTGGTATTGTAACTGAAAAATACTATAAGTAACAAGTCACATTTTGTAAAAGGTCAGATTGTTCACCACAATGTAGCCTTTACAGTTCAGAGGCATGTAGCCATCACATCTCTTCTCAGAGATAAGATACCATCGCCCTAGCTGGGTTATTTCCATTACTATTTTAAATAAAAGTTTCTTTATGCTTTTGTTTATTGGGCATTCTCCTATTTTTCATCTGGCAATTCAAGTTTTCAGATCTTGGGGGCCTTTCCCCTAAGATCCAGTGCAATTTTTTAGATCTTGGGGGCCTTTCCCCTAAGATCCAATTTTAATCTTTCAGATCTTGAGGGTCTCCCCCCCTAAGATCCATTTCAATCTTTTAGATCTTGTGGGCCTCCCCACAAGATCTGGATCAGTGGTATCAGAGCAGGTTATGATTCCATGGGAATGAGGGTTTGATGCATATTTCAGTTTCAAATTTTGCAAGCAATATTCAACAAAATTCAGGCATGTGCTACAACCTCCACAGAGCACTTTTCTTGGGTCAAGCAGGAAGAATTTTTCTGTTTTCATTTTTTTGTATGAATTTTTTTGGGCGGCGACTTTTCAGATCAGATCTGAAACATTTGGTACAAAATAAAAAAAAAATACTAGATCTGGATTCCTCTCGAAAAATCACCCAATTTCAAAAAAAAAAATGGGTCGAATCGGAGTTCGGATGTGGGAGATATCGCTGATTTAAAATCAATTATTTTATCAGATTTTTTGTGACGACGAAACTGTTGCAGTGCGAATCTGAGATCTCAGAGTGTCCAGATAAGGATTTCCAACTCATGGGAAGCTGCAAAATGATCCTTCTGCTTCTAAAAACAGGTTATAATAAATATTCTGAGTTATATTGGCCGAGTTATGTCCATTTTAATTCTGGAGTAGCATTCGGAGTGGGTTCCCATTGGAGACGTGCTCTCCCACCCCACTTTAGTAGGCACCTGCTTCACATTCATTAGTTTCAACATAGAAGCATTTAGCTTGGGTTATTTGGAGATGTGACCTCCCACCCCAGGCTATGTAGGCACCTGCTACTTCATCAGCAACCAACATCATAGTTATGGGTCAACCGCATAAAATCCTTGTCATCGAAGTCCATTTGCTAGGCTGCACACTGTCAGAATCACTGTTGGTCACAAGCATTACAGGGTATCTCTATCCTTGGATCTTCGTTAATTAGAGTTTTGGGTTAACCACATAAAACCCTTATCTTCAGTGGCTCTTCGTATTCAATAAAGGCTTCGCAGGAGGGAACTTTACGCAATGGGGACCATTGCTTCTTAAGGAGGGAGGAATGATCCGAATGGAAAATGGCATCAACCCATGGTACTCATCCACCCATATTATTCATCGGCCCATGGAATTTACCCATGGAATTGTAAATGGCATCCGCCCATGGTATTTTAAAATCCACCCATGGTATTCATTCACCCATGGAATTGACCTGTGGTATTGTAACTGAAAAATACTATAAGTAACAAGTCACATTTTGTAAAAGGACAGATTGTTCGCCACAATGTAGCCTTTACAGTTTAGAGGCATGTAGCCACCACATCTCTTCTCAGAGATAAACTACCATCGCCCTAGCTGGTTTATTTCCATTATTATTTTAATAAAAGTTTCTTTGTGGTTTTGTTTATTCGGCATTCTCCTATTTTTCATCTGGCAATTCAAGTTTTCAGATCTTGGGGGCCTTTCCCCCAAGATCCATTGCAATTTTTCAGATCTTGGGGGCCTTTCCCCCAAGATCCAATTTCAATCTTTTAGATCTTGAGGGTCTCTCCCCCTAAGATCCATTTCAATATTTTAGATCCTAGCAGCCTCCCCCCAAGATCTGGATCATCTACTCTATTTCTTAACAACGGAAACCAATATATCGATGAAAACGATAATCAATAAGAGGAAGATAATCAATGGCACATAATAAAGTATTTTTCTCTAGGGCAAGCCACTACTCAAAACCCCGACTATCTATATTGCATTAATTTGAAATCGAAGATGATAATACAATGCTTGCTCTCACTAGAACAATCCCTGCACAAGTGTAATCAACTCCCTGCTCACAAGCTAGCTCAATCCAAACCTTAGCCTATTCTGCAACTCTCCAATCCCCTATTTATTTGTGCAATTCCTAGAGGAATTAGCCTCTATTTAATGAGGAAATCCTTCTTCCATAATTGTGCAATCCAAACTTAGGTCCTCAATTGATTACATGCACCATCTGTACAACTCAAAAAATTATACCACTAATAGTACACTATCCTTGCACTCTAAACACAACTGGCTCTTTCTTTGAACTCACATGCATGATTTTCTCTTGAGTGAATATCTAGTTGGTTGGAGTTAGCATTGAGGATGCACCAGTGCACCAACTCACTACTAGACCTCTACTAGTTCCTCCAGCACTTAGAACTAGTTTAACTGACAATAACTCAATCAAACTAAGTCATCTAATTACAACTCCAATAAAGTCAATCTGGACCCTAAAACTTAGGGATCACACTTACAAGACTCCAGGTAGATTTTCAACTTGAATTTCCTAAGCTAACTAAGTCAACTTAACTTAGTTAACTATTACAAGTTGCTATGAGAAAATAATTACAATTTAATTCACAATTTAATTCAAGGACAAATTAAATTGGAATTTCTAGATGTTATTTTTAACATTTCTTGTTTCTATTCTCAACACTCCCTCTCAACAAGAAAGGAATTCAACTCTATCTCGATCCTGAACCTTTGGAATGTTTTGCAGGCAACACTTCTCTCTAGTGTTGTTGCTACAACAACTCTTGAAATAAAAAAAAACATCCAAACTGAATTAGTATGATGCATCTGTCACCAAAGTCTTTGACTGCTACTACCTCTGTCGGCTGAAAAATATATGCTTCTGCCTATCTACCTTTCTACACTACTGTCAACTCTTCTCTGTGCTCTTTAGTATCTGACTGCTCTAACCTCTGTCACTCTGATATCTGACTGCATAAAATGCCACTGATTCCTCCTGTTACTATGTACTTTGGGTCCCATAGTAAGGTACTGTCCAAGAGATAAAATCTCTCAATGGACCCTGCTCTATTTCTTCCCTCTTGTCACTATCACTTCAAATCGCCCCACCTCTCACATGGAGGTATGGCTGTATGTGCTCCCTCTACCCACACGGCTTGAAATTCCCCCTACTGAAGGTCTTTGCATGAGCGGATGCCTCGACTCTGTCTCCTCTTTGGTTCTCCAATAGTGGCTGCTCCACAACTTCCTGAGACTTATTCTGAGGTTGCTTCTTCTCTACTTGAGCGAATCTATACACTCGGTCTCCTCTCTACTTCTCCAATTATGGCTGCTCCACAATTTTCTAAGACTACTTATAAGGCTTCTTTTGGGGCTGCATGTTGAGAGGTAATTCATTCTCCTTGTCACAACCCTCTATACCTAAAGTTTATATACATAAAAAAAAAAATTTATTATGCCCCTGATTCTTACCCGACACCGGATCAAAGGCATACAATATCATGGTGACGTGACTTGTTATATAACGTTGGTTTATTTAACACATAACTACAAATTATAATAAATAATACCAGGACTATATAATGGTAAAGTTAACGGTCCATAACATTAATCGACCTTACGTTTCATTGTTGTATTAAACAAACACATGACACTTGGCTCACGGTTCAGTCATCCACTTGCTGGTAGCTGAGGCATTTATTGTAACAGCGTGGCTACCACTTCCTCGGGATCGTCATTGCAATGGACGGCCTTGATTGTTGTCTTCGATCGGACGGTGGAGAGCTTAAGGGTTTTGGCGGCATTGTATTTAGGGTTTGTAACCTGAAGTTTCGGGTCATTTGTCATTGTTCTGGTCTCCGAGAGCGGCTCCTTGCTCCGGTGTCCGCCATAGCCCTTTCGGTCCGGTCTCTGCCATTGTTAACTCTACAGTCCTCAAACTACTATTGGCGGCGAGCTCTGTTGATGTCTTCCTTCGGCGCGTCCATGGATGGTAGGTAATCCTTCGCTGCGGTTTTACAGTAACCCTCTTTTCTCTGTATTTATATGAGTTGATAATCCGTTGTTTATTGCTGGCAGGTACCGGTGATTTGCGTGTTGATGGCAGATACAATGATGGTGCAGAGGTTTTGCCCCACTTAGCTGACCAGGTAAGCTTCCTATGCTCACGGCCTCCTGTCATTAGTTGTTGTTATGATTGTCGCCCTTATGCTATTCTTTCCTGCCAGGACTGTTGCTAAACCTGCTTTCGAAGGCGTATGACAGAGTTTCTCCTTTTTCACTTGATTTACTCCGGAATACGATGATTTAGTTACAGCTCTTAGGGTTGTAGGTTGTTCTGAGTTTTAATGCACGAGCCGAGTTATCCTCGAACAACTCTGATTCTATTTTAATTATTCAGTCCTCAGTTGATTTGTATGTAATGATTTCGGTCACTGTAATTACAGTTTGACATATATTATGGGTTTTTGGATTATCCCCGACTTCGTCTGTATCAGACCGTGACGGTTTTCCCTGTACTCATCATCCGATAATATATGTGTTTTCATGATTTAAATGACAGGGTTTGCCTCTATACTTTCGAATGTCAATGATTGTATTAATATATGTCGTTTACTTCACCTGTATGGATTTTTATGATTATTAACAGGCTTGCATTATTCGGCCGTCGGCCTACTCATGATTTCATGGTATAATAGTTTGATTCGTACTTAAAATACTCGGTTTGATGATTCCACTCTTTAAGGTTAGTTCATTATACCATTAATCCGGTTTTTACGAGTTTTTACTGTATAATGATTTTGGGTTTTTTGAGAAAAGGCCAGTTTGACCGAGAAATGATAATGCTAGAGTGCATTCTGTCGTTACTCATATTATTACTGTGTATGCATGGTTCTGGTTCCAAGCTATTTAATTTAGTTATCTTTTCTTTTTGTTTAACGAGTAACCCTCTGAATGATTACTCCAGTAAATAGATTTCGGTATTTAGATCTCGGCATTTTGCTGTAGCTTTGCTGCTACCAGGTGGTATCCACCTGTGCATATTGCCCGGACCGCAACTTATTTACTGTTGAGGTCCTATGCTTATATTATGTCATGACTCTTTTCTTTACGCATTACTGAATGGTTTACCTGAACGGTTTTAGCGAAACTATCGCTATCAGGATATGTCTGTTAATCGTTAATATTACTTATGCGAGTTGTACCATTTGATGATGCTTTGGTTTATATATTGCTATCTGTTCGTATTCGTCACTTACAGACTTCCGCCTGGTAATATGAGGGTTTCTGTTCAGGTTCACCCAACAGTTAACCGTTACAATTATTTTGATGCTCTGCCTCTAATACAGAGATGGGTTATCTGCATTCTTGATGTATATTAAACATCTTCAGATAGACTTTGTTCTATTGATTTCTAACCTTATTATTGTTCTTTCCATGAATCACAGTCTGCATGATTGTTTATCTAATTCTGTCTTTCATATATGATGTTGTACAGGACTAAATCTCACAGTCTTTAGTTATCTATCTTTCTTATTTATGATTCACATTAGTATAAGGACAGAGTATATTGTACAGGTTCTGCAATACCGGTTTTTCTCTTTTTTTTTTTTTATGTATCTGATCTACAGAGTAATATAAATGACAATAATACCTTTAATAAATTCAAGTACTGCCTCACAGTGTAAATAAGGTTAAAATAATCATAAAACAAACTATTAATACTGTCATTGATATCTAATCTTCAGGTCTTGTAAAATCGAAATACTTACCTGTATCTCTGTCGCTTCCTTCCGCCCTTCTACCACCCGTAGAAGGCCATTTGATGCTTGATATCCTCCCAGCCACGAGACCAGTCGTCTGTACTGCGTCTCTCCCCCAAGCGATCCTTTGCTGGCCACAGCCTCTGCAATAGGGAGCACAATTGTGCCTGTGTTATCTGGTCCTCACCAGACGTAGCACTCCTCTCTTTTGCTCAGTGCCTTCTTTTCCTTTATTTTCCTGTTTGTTCCAAAAACAACCCAGGTCTTTTCTCCTTTCCCCTTTTCTAAGGAGAAGAGAAAACAGTTAGGGTTTTTCCCTAGTGTACTGGAAACTGTTTTTCCTTTCATTCTCATGCATAAATAGAGAAATAACTTTTCACATGAAATTATCATCCACACATAATTATGCCATTCATAATATTTAATTTTTAAACATATAATATTTCCATCACTTCAAGAAAATAGTAATTTCTGTTTTATCTTTAACCACAGGGTAAATAAGTAATTTATTTATGTAAAATATTTGGTCATTACATCTCCTCCCCCTGAGATTGGACACCGTCTCAGTGTCTCTCAGAACCGAACAGATTTGGATAGGTTCTCCTCATTAATTTCTCATCTTCCCAAGTGGCCTCGTCAGGCCCAAAATGTCACCATTGCACCTTAACTTGGGTAATAAATCGTTTCCGCAGTTGCACTTCTCTCCAGTCGAGAATGCTCAGCGGTTCGACCAGAACTTCTCCTTCCGGTTCGACCTGCAATACACAATTTGTAAGTTAGTTTTCTCCTTTTCATGTGCAATTCTTGCGGAATTTATCATAACTCATACCTACCTGAATCTCTTGCCATCAAATCACATGCCTAGGGTCATACACATACTTCTTTAGGACAGAAACATGAAATACGTTATGAACTCGGATGTGACTTGGCAGGGCCAGTTGATAAGCTATTGGTCCGACCCTCGCCAAAATTTGGAAGGGTCCACAATACCGTGGTGCCAGTTTGGCGCATCCGCTCCACTACAAGGTACTTCTTTTGGCCTGAATCCGAATATACACATGGTCCCCAACCTGAAACTCCTTAAATCTCCTTTTTCGATCAGCGAAGTTCTTCTGCCTATCCTGGGCAGCTTTCAAGTTGACACGTACCCTCTTCACCATATCCTCCATTTCTTTTAGCATTTCAGGACCTAAGCTCAATTTATCTTCCGGTCCTCCCCAACTAGTGGGTGTACGACATTTTCGTCCGTACATAACTTCGAATGGGCTCATCTGTGTCGAGGTATGGTAACCGTTATTATACGCGAACTCTACCAGATGTAAATAATCTTCCCACCTCGTGGGTTGTTGCATGACGTAGGCCCTTAACATATCTTCTACCATCTGGTTCACTCGTTCCGTTTTCCCATCAGTTTGTGGATGGTATGCCGTGCTGAAGTTTAGTTGAGTCCCTAATTCAGCAAATAATGTTTTCCAAAATGCTGATGTGAATTTCACATCACGATCAGAAATTATGTTTTTCGGAAGTCCATGCAACTTAAATATATTCTGCATAAAAATATGAGCAATCTGTGCAGCTCTATATGTAGATTGCACTGGTATGAAATGTGCAGCCTTACTCAGCTTGTCCACTACTACGAAAATGGAGTCATTATTCCTTTTTGTCTTAGGTAATCCTGTGATGAAGTCCATGGAGATGACTTCCCACTTCCATTCTGGAACTGGCAATGGTTGTAACAATCCTGCTGGGTGTTGATGTTCAGCTTTAATTTGCTGGCATTCCAGGCATTGCGATAGGTATTCGACAATGTTTTTCTTCATTCCTGGCCAGAAATACTCCTTTCGGATTGCTGTTATCATCTTCTGATAACCCGGATGACCTGCGTAATGACTAACATGAAATTCATCCATAATCAGATTTTTGATCCTGCTTTGATTTGGCACATATAACCGTTTCTTGAAATAAATTCTGCCAGCATCGTCTAATTCATATTCTTGTTGGCTGTCCTCTCTAGCAGATTGTTGTATTTGTAATTTTAGCTGCTGATATTCAGTGTCTTGATCGGCAGTTTCCTTTATAATTTCTAGAAAGGGACTTTTCCACCCACTAATGGAAATTTCATACAAACTCTGTACCT
>APFE031043754.1:0-13832 GCA_000404065.3 Pinus taeda | reverse complement strand
ATAGTGCGTGAATAAATCAAAATATCATCAATAAATATCAGCACAAACTGATCCAAATAAGGATGGAAAATACCATTCATTAGACACATGAAGGTTGCCGGGGCGTTGGTGAGGCCAAACGACAAAACTACAAATTCATAGTGTCCATACCTGGTTCTAAAGGCTATTTTCGCGATGTCTTCATCTTTAATCCTGATCTGATGATAGCCTGATCGTAAGTCGATCTTAGAGAACACGGTTGCGCCTTTCACCTAGTCGAACAATTCATCTATCTGGGGAAGAGGATATTTGTTTTTAATAGTTAACTTATTCAATTGTCTGTAATCAATACACATCCGAAGGGTGCCGTCTTTCTTCTTAACAAGTAACACTGGGGTTCCCCATGGAGACACACTCAGACGAATGTAGTTCTTCTCGAGTAACTCTTGCAACTGCATTTTTAATTCTGTCAACTCAGGTACACTCATTCTGTACGGCGCTCGTGACACCGGTGCAGCCCCTGGTACTAACTCTATAGTAAAGTCTATATCTCTTCGCGGCGGCAGCCCGGGGATCTCTTCCGGAAACACATCTGCAAATTCTTGTATTACCGGAATATTATTCAAAGATGCTGTCTTGTCCTTAGAATTCGCATAACCCACTTGAATGGCATACACTTGATAGCCCTTCCATACACATTTTACCAGTTGATTTGCAGTTATCGGCCGGACCTGTACAGGTTGCTTAATACCCTGCATTTCTTTGTTGTTCCCTTGTTGATCTCTGTAATAGATAATTTTGGTTTTACAGTCAACCAATGACCAATGCTTTTCCAACCAGTCCATTCCAATTAAAATATCATAAGAACCCAGAGGAAGTATGTTCAGGTCAGCTGTTATTGGCTGGTCTGCTATAGTGAAAGAGCAGTTATTGATCTTAGAGGTTACCCTTCGCTTGGCTCCAGTGGCCAATTGTACTAACCAAGGGTTTTTAAATTTAACAGACTGTAAATTACAACGTTCTACTACTTTTGGGTTTACATAACTTAGCGTGGCCCCAGGATCAATCAAAACAGATATGGTAAGGTTTGAAATTTTACCTTCGAACTCAACCATGGTTGGCTAGTACTCCGCCTGCCGATCCTCCAATGCTGCATTAATTCTGGGTACGCTCCGACCCACTTCGCCAACAGTTGAAGCTTCATGAATTTGGGATAACTGTTCATTCCCCTTTCGCTGTGGACAATTCTTATTGTAATGAGGTCCCCCACAACCCCAACACTGTAAAGGAGGTCTTGTTGTTCCTTCATTATGCAACCTGATTTGTTGTTCGCTGGCCTTGGGTTCGTTTGCAGTTCTGAACTTGGGTGCAGTCTTTGTCGCAAATCTGTTATTCATTCCTTTACCAGTCCCTTTAATTCCACTACTACGATTTCCTTTGAAGTTTCCAGCTAACTTGAAATTCTTCTTCTCACTCCACTTTCTATTAGCAGTTTCTCCTTTTTGTTTGCCTTGCTGATAACAGATTCTAGCCTTGCGGATTACTTCATCCATCGATTTCGGATTATCGAATTCAATTCTTTCCCGCATGTACGGGGGTAAACTGCTAGTGAATCGCTGCACCTTTGCCTTTTCCTCCCTTATATATGGGACGTAGCGAAGTAAGGAAGTAAAACGGGTAATGAACTCATCCATAGTCTGCTGTCCTAATCGCAGGTCATGAAATTCTCTGGCTTTCTCATCATAAAAGCGTTCAGTTAAATATCTCTCCTTGAAGAATTTTTGGAAATTGTCCCATGTTATGTTTTGCTCAGTAACCCTTTTGACAATCTTCACTTCTTCCCACCATAAGGTAGCTTTTCCTTGCAACTGGAAGATAGCCAGTCGTGCTTTAAGATTATGATCGTATTCATAAAGTTGGAAATACTTGTTCATGTTTATTAACCATGCTTCAGCTGCTTCCTCATGTTCTCCGTCAAAATGTGGTGGCTTAATCTTGCGGAATTCCCCTTGTAATTCCATCCTTTGTCTTTTTGAGGTTTGTTGTTCGAATGCATTGTCCGAGCGTTCTTCCTGCTCTTCTGGTCCTTCAGGGGGTATGTGATGATTCTGTTTTTCTGACATCCTTGGATGTTCCACACTAGGATTAGCGGGCAACTGATTTTGTCTATCGAACAAGCTTTTTAAAATCCTTTCCTGCTCTATTGTTAATCGAGCATTGTCTTCTCGTAATCGAGCCATCTCATTTTTCAGCTCCTGTACTGTTTCCAAAATGGCTTGGTTTGTAATTCTGGCTTCTTCTCCAAGTTGTACCCATAGCTCTGGGTTATTGTCCGCGCCGGTCATGCCCTGTCCCATTACAGGTCGTCGGGACGTGTTTTCTGCCCTCCTCATGTCTTTCGTTCCCAGAATCCACTGCTGTAAAAGAAAACAGTTCAAGAGTAATAATGGAATGATTATCTATTAACTGATTTACTACAGGGTCCATTCATTATTGTCTTGCCCAGAGGCCACAGTGCTGTATCTGGGCTCTGATACCATATGTCACAACCCTCTATACTTAAAGTTTATATACATAAAAAAAAAAAATTATTATGCCCCTGATTCTTACCCGACACCGGATCAAAGGCATACAATATCATGGTGACGTGACTTGTTATATAACGTTGGTTTATTTAACACATAACTACAAATTATAATAAATAATACCAGGACTATATAATGGTAAAGTTAACGGTCCATAACATTAATCGACCTTACGTTTCATTGTTGTATTAAACAAACACATGACACTTGGCTCACGGTTCAGTCATCCACTTGCTGGTAGCTGAGGCATTTATTGTAACAGCGTGGCTACCACTTCCTCGGGATCGTCATTGCAATGGACGGCCTTGATTGTTCTCTTCGATCGGACGGTGGAGAGCTTAAGGGTTTTGGTGGCATTGTATTTAGGGTTTGTAACCTGAAGTTTCGGGTCATTTGTCATTGTTCTGGTCTCCGAGAGCGGCTCCTTGCTCCGGTGTCTGCCATAGCCCTTTCGGTCCGGTCTCTGCCATTGTTAACTCTACAGTCCTCGAACTACTGTTGGCAGCGAGCTCTGTTGATGTCTTCCTTCGGCGCGTCCATGGATGGTAGGTAATCCTTCGCTGCGGTTTTATAGTAACCCTCTTTTCTCTGTATTTATATGAGTTGATAATCCGTTGTTTATTGCTGGCAGGTGCCGGTGATTTGCGTGCTGATGGCAGATACAGTGATGGTGCAGAGGTTTTGCCCCACTTAGCTGACCAGGTAAGCTTCCTATGCTCACGGCCTCCTGTCATTAGTTATTGTTATGATTGTCGCCCTTATGCTATTCTTTCCTGCCAGGACTGTTGCTAAACCTGCTTTCGAAGGCGTATGACAGAGTTTCTCCTTTTTCACTTGATTTACTCCGGAATACGATGATTTAGTTACAGCTCTTAGGGTTGTAGGTTGTTCTGAGTTTTAATGCACGAGCCGAGTTATCCTCAAGCAACTCTGATTCTATTTTAATTATTCACTCCTCAGTTGATTTGTATGTAATGATTTCGGTCAGTGTAATTACAGTTTGACATATATTATGGGTTTTTGGATTATCCCCGACTTCGTCTGTATCAGACTGTGACGGTTTTCCCTGTACTCATCATCCGATAATATATGTGTTTTCATGATTTAAATGACAGGGTTTGCCTCTATACTTTCGAATGTCAATGATTGTATTAATATATGTCGTTTACTTCACCTGTATGGATTTTTATGATTATTAACAGGCTTGCATTATTCGGCCGTCGGCCTACTCATGATTTCATGGTATAATAGTTTGATTCGTACTTAAAATACTCGGTTTGATGATTCCTCTCTTTAAGGTTAGTTCATTATACCATTAATCCGGTTTTTACGAGTTTTTACTGTATAATGATTTTGGGTTTTTTGAGAAAAGGCCAGTTTGACCGAGAAATGATAATGCTAGAGTGCATTCTGTCGTTACTCATATTATTACTGTGTATGCATGGTTCTGGTTCCAAGCTATTTAATTTAGTTATCTTTTCTTTTTGTTTAACGAGTAACCCTCTGAATGATTACTCCAGTAAATAGATTTCGGTATTTAGATCTCAGCATTTTGCTGTAGCTTTGCTGCTACCAGGTGGTATCCACCTGTGCATATTGCCCGGACCGCAACTTATTTACTGTTGAGGTCCTATGCTTATATTATGTCATGACTCTTTTCTTTACGCATTACTGAATGGTTTACCTGAACGGGTTTAGCGAAACTATCGCTATGAGGATATGTCTGTTAATCGTTAATATTACTTATGCAAGTTGTACCATTTGATGATGCTTTGGTTTATATATTGCTATCTGTTCGTATTCCTCACTTACAGACTTTCACCTGGTAATATGAGGGTTTCTGTTCAGGTTCACCCAACAGTTAACCGTTACAATTATTTTGATGCTCTACCTCTAATACAGAGATGGGTTATCTGCATTCTTGATGTATATTAAACATCTTCAGATAGACTTTGATCTATTGATTTCTAACCTTATTATTGTTCTTTCCATGAATCACAGTCTGCATGATTGTTTATCTAATTCTGTCTTTCATATATGATGCTGTACAGGACTAAATCTCACAGTCTTTAGTTATCTATCTTTCTTATTTATGATTCACATTAGTATAAGGACAGAGTATATTGTACAGGTTCTGTATAGACTTCCAATACCGGTTTTTCTCTTTCTTTTTTTTTTATGTATCTGATCTACAGAGTAATATAAATGACAATAATACCTTTAATAAATTCAGGTACTGCCTCACAGTGTAAATAAGGTTAAAATAATCATAAAACAAACTATTAATACTGTCATTGATATCTAATCTTCAGGTCTTGTAAAATCGAAATACTTACCTGTATCTCTGTCGCTTCTTTCCACCCTTCTACCACCCGTAGAAGGCCATTTGATGCTTGATATCCTCCCAGCCACGAGACCAGTCGTCTGTACTGCGTCTCTCCCCCAAGCGATCCTTTGCTGGCCACAGCCTCTGCAATAGGGAGCACAATTGTGCTTGTGCTATCTGGTCCTCACCAGACGTAGCACTCCTCTCTTTTGCTCAGTGCCTTCTTTTCCTTTATTTTCCTGTTTGTTCCAAAAACAACCCAGGTCTTTTCTCCTTTCCCCTTTTCTAAGGAGAAGAGAAAACAGTTAGGGTTTTTCCCTAGTGTACTGACAACTGTTTTTCCTTTCATTCTCATGCATAAAGAGAGAAATAACTTTTCACATGCAATTATCATGCACACATAATTATGCCATTCATAATATTTAATTTTTAAACATATAATATTTCCATCACTTCAAGAAAATAGTAATTTCTGTTTTATCTTTAACCACAGGGTAAATAAGTAATTTATTTACGTAAAATATTTGGTCATTACACTCCCTCTCAACCACCAAGTCTCTAACCTTTGCCTTGCTCCTCAAGGCTTTGCATACATATTGTACCTTAAGAGAATACATGTACCGATCTGTTTCACCTGTCCCATGGTGATGTGTCCAAATAAAACATTTCCCTTACTAAAAATCACTTCATAGCCACAAACTTCCAATACCGCGACAGAAACAGGATTCTTCGTTAGCCTTGGAGCATACATCATTTTTGTGATTCTCAAAGGGGAGCCAAACTCCCTCTAAAAGGTAACTGTACCGATCACGGTAGTGCTATACCTTCATCCATATCCAAACTCTATGTACTTGTTGAGGTATTTCTCCTCAAAATCACTAAAGAGATCTTTGTTCCTCGTCATATGGAACGAGGAATCGTTGTCAAGATACCACACACCTCCCATTACGGTGTTGTCCATGCATGCAATGAGAGTGAAATCAAGTTCAAATTGTGAATCTAGAGCTTCATCTGTTGTAGCTACTGTAGGCTCCTTCTTTCTTTCTTTCTTCTATTGGAAATTCATGGCATAGTGCCCATGCTCATGATAGTGAAAACACTTGACCTTTGGCAAGTCCATATTCCTTTCGCCTACTTTTCCTTAGGACTTCTTTCCCTTAGCTTTCTTTCCTTTGCTAGCTAATGCAAAGTTCTCTTCCACTTCTTTGGAAGAGGTCCCATCTTTGACGTTCTGTCGAAACTATTTCTGTACCAAATTCGACCATAGTCGTTCCCAATCTAGTAGCTTCTCCCTCCCATTGACATAGTCCTGATAACTATGCCAACTATTGGGAAGTACTAGAAGGGCTAGGCTCACCATAACATCCTTGGAAACAATGATTCCAAAACTTCCAAGCTCATCCCAGCAATGGGTGAAATTGTTTAAGTAATTTTGAATTGAGTCACCCTTCTCCATCTTGATTTTTCGAAGTTTTTCCTTCAGTGCCAACTTCCTATGGTCACTACTATTCTGAAACAAGTCCCTCAAAGTCTTCCACATTGAGTATGGAGTATCCTTTCCATGGAGACTCGAGACAATGTGATCTCAAACTCCCTCAAGGATAATCCACCTCACCCTTGCCACACACTTGCTCCATTCAGCTAGATCTTTAGCATTTGATGCTTGAGGCTTAGGAATGTCTTGATCAATGAATTCCTTGAGGCCATTATCTTTCAGCACTACCTCCATCTTGTCCTTCCAAGCTATGTAATTGGAGCTGCCATCCAAGGCATACTCTAGTCTCAAAGCATAGAAAGCCATTTTCTGACCCTAAAGTGTGAACTGCAAATTCGAATTTCACTTCTAACCCCAAACTCGAAACCTCCTCTATTATATTTTATTCAGCTCCAATATCGTGTAGATTTTCCTGTAGATTCAGTAACTCATGTAATGTACTAAAACACAAGACAAGAATCTACTATATTTCTTAATAGTGGAAACCAATATATCGATAAAAACAATAATTACCAAGAGGAACACAATCAATGGAACATAATAAAATATTTTTCTCTAGGGAAAGTCACTGCACAAAACCCCGACTATCTATATTGCATTAATATCAAATCTAAGATGAGAATACCATGCTTGTTCTCACTAGAACAATCCCTACACAAGTATAATCGACTCCCTACCCACAAGCTAGCTCAAGCCAAACATTAACCTATTCTGCAGCTCTCCAAGCCCTATTTATTTGTGAAATTCCTAGAGGAATTAACCTCTATTTAATGAGGAAATCATTCTTCCATAACTATGAAATCCAAACGTAGTTCCTCAACTGATTGCATGCACCATCTTTACAACTCAAAAACTTATACAACTGATAATACATTGTCCTTGCACTCTAAACTCAACTGAGTCTTTCTTTGAACTAACATGCAAGATTTTCTCTTGAGTGAATCTCCAGTTAGCTAGAGTAGCACTGAGGATGCACTAGTGCACCAAATCACAACTATTAGACCTCTACTAGTTCCTCCAACAATTAGAACTAATTTAATTGACTATAACTTAGTGAACTGAGCTATCTAATTACAACTCCAATAAACTCAATCTGGACCCCTAAAACTTAGGGATCACACTTACATAAATCCAGATAGAATTCCAACTCAAATTTCCTAAGCTAACTAAGTCAACATAACTTAGTTAACTATTACAAGTTTCTATAAGAAAATAATTTCAATTTAATTCAAGAACAAATTAAATTGGAATTTCTAGATGTTATTTTTAACATTTTTTTGTTGTTATTCTCAACAATCGGCATATGTGGGAGGTAGTAGCTATGCTGTACGAAGGATATTATGAGCATCGAAAGATGTATCTTGAGGAAAAGTTGAGATGCATGAGGATGTAGGAAAGGGAGCGTATAGACCCCTTCCTTCCTAGGCTTCAGGATGTCTAGTATAAACTGGCTTCAGTATGGTCATCGCCCCAACCTACAGAGTTTGCACGATTAGCTCTGAACAATGTTTCTGAAGAATGGCAATTTTTTTCCGTGAGTATCTTGGGAAAAGAAAAACTTCCAGATTCGGAATGTATGTGGGATCATCTACAACAGGAGGAGATGAGAGAGATATGGTGAAGAGCACCATCAGTGGTGGTAGTAGCAGTAGCGTGAAGAATAAAGCAAGGAAGAGGAAGATGTGGCCCTCACATGAAAGGGGAAGCAGGAGGAAGAAGGATGTTTCCAAGATCAAGTTCTTTAGATGTGGTGAGCTTAGCAACTACAACAATCAATGTTATCTTAGGAAGAAGGACAAGGAGGAGAAGTAGGATCAACAGGCTGCATCTATAGAGATCGACAGGCTGTCCTCTAGATTGGAGGAAGAGTTTGCCATGATCACTGAGATACCTCCAAGAGTGAGGTGGAGTGGTTTGGAGTTGTAGCCCCAGAGAGATACAAGATGGGCTTGATTCTTGAGGAGGTCAACCTCATGAATGAATACCTCACTACAGGATCCCATAGCATGCAGTAGCAATATGGATCAGTGGCAGTTGGTGCAGTTTGTTGCCACAGTGACAGATGCAGTGGTTAGTAGTGGTCAAATACTGGGAAACACAGTGTTGGAAACAGTGTAGATGACACAGAGAAGAGTCATCATTAGTGCAGAGGCTTAAGTCATAATGCATAGTATAGCAGCAGTCAGGACTCGGGTGACAGATTCATCATACTGACCACAATTGGTTCAATATTTTGGATTATTTTTCATTGCAGTTGTTACAGTTGCAACAAAAAAACTTGGATAAGGTTGCAGTGCAGATGCAATGTTGGCAGCAGTTTAGGAGGGCCAACAGAAACATAGATGAAAAAATCAGAGTTGCACAGTGGTTGATGGGTAGTATAGCTAGACATCAATGATGCAACAGGAGATGGTGCAAAGACACAGTGATGCTTCAGTAGGTTGCAACACTAGAGCACATTCCTTGCTAAGAGGGAGTGTTGATTTCTGTAGCATTGCATGTGCTCTAGCCTTGATATTTTTCAGAGAGGCTAAGACACATGCATTAACGAAGAGACATAAATCATTTTGGAAAATTTCACCTATAGATTGTTTAATAAGATTAATTAATCATTTTTAATATATTCCTCAGTCCAAACTTAGGAAATATGATTAATTAAAGGGTATTAATTAAATTTGGTGCAAATACTCTAATAAAGACCAGGATAAACTCTTAGTTAATCTTAGCCTTTGATTATGTTTTAATCTTGGTTGTTGCTCCAACGAGAGATTATAAGAAGGAGCTTGATGGGAACTTGGAAAACATACCAAGATAGTGAGATTTAGAGACCAAATTTCTCAAGGGTAGCAGTGCTAAGTTTTTGGAGAAATATCGAGTGATCTTCTTGCAGTGAGAGGCAAGGATAGTAGACCGGAGGGGATTTTTCTAGTCCCTATGAGTGCAAGGCAGAGAAGGCATTGAGAGGTCCATAGAGGTAGCGCAATGCTTATGAGGGAGTCCATAATTTTGCCAATGAACAATCGAGATCCAGTGTTAGAAGACGAGGTGTGATTCCAGAAGGCCATGGAGTCGAGTTTCCAGTGGGAATAAGATCAGAAGGAGAGGGTGATGTAGTCCCTTGAGATATGACATAGTGACTGCGTGAGCCCACATAGAGACTACACAGAGATATCATAGGGAAGCTCATCCAGAGCCCATATTAGTGTCAGATATTCAATGACAATGTGAGATATTTTATCACTACCTATTTTCCAGTTTATTATCTCTATCGGATAGCCAATTTGGGCATCTAATTGTTTGTACTCAAGTTACTACTGCATAATAATCAAACCCTCAATTATTGCATCGACTTTCCCACATTGGGTTTTTCCGGGGACATTTGTCCAAAAACAAAGATGTAATTGCGTGTGTGTTTATTTCTCGCATGTGCAGTATTTTGTTTCTCCAATATTTTGTGTTGTGAAGGCTGCAATATATTATATTTCGATGTTTACTATGTAACAATGTAAATAACTTGATTTAGAAATTAACAAGTAGGAGAAATTCAATCAATTGTTATAGTAGGGATTCGGGTATTCGAATTTTCACACATCCTCCCCCCTAAGAAGAAATGATATCCATTGAATTGAGTGACCCCATAAAATAGGGAAGTTTATGTTAAATTTTTCTCCTAGTATGCCACTTTCCTTAGTAACGAAGTTGTCTTTCTTTAACAATCCAAAATAGTTGTATGTGTTGCTAGTTGGTATCCTTTGTCTCGGTGTCCATGATATGATCCACTATAACTTGTTAAATTTAGTCAATATTGAGTTTTGTGGGGAACAATTACTTGGTGTCCAACCAAGATGGAAAAGTATGGTCGAAGTAGCTCCACATTAAACACTAGCTACATGCCAATGAAAGGAAAAATGTTGAATTTAAAAGAATTGTCACCCATCACCTTTGTGATTGTGAATGGCCCATATCAGAGTGGTTTCAGCTTTTACTTGGGACCTATGAAGTGATTTTTCTATAAGTGTAAACACACACTATCACCAACCTGAAACGTATGTAGAACGTTGTGTTGGTCGTGTTGCTAAATGTACTTGGAATTTTCTTTTTGCAGGATATTATGAACCTGTTGTTACAAATGTTAGATCCGCTCAAGAAATTTCGATGCCATTTCTGCATCAACTTGAGCATGGGAGGAATTTTTTGGTACAAATATGATGGGGATAATTACATAAATTTGGGCCAATGGTTGGAACCCCAAGGATACCTGCAAATATTTGTGGCCAATAAAGATTTAGAGGGCTCTATTATAGTTGTGTTGAACATATGGAAGGTTTTTGTCCAATTTATATGGGTTCTTGGAGTTGTACATGCATAATACATGCATAATGATCATGTTGGCCTCTTCAATTTCTCCATCAGATTGGGGATGAAAGGCAGTCGATTTGGTCAACTTCATATCGATGAGACACCATATGTTGGACCAAAAGGAGCTAAAGAAATTGCTATCCCTATACCAATTAATAATGGTTAAAGGTAGTCCAAAATGAACCTAAACATGTTCAAATAAGAATTTACCAGTGCCATCACCAGTGATACTCTTCTTGAAGAGTATCAGAATGGCCATATTAGAGAATTGGTAGACAACCATAAACACACAATCATTGCCATGTTTGCTAGATGGAAAACATGACATGTAATCCATGGATATTGAGTTCGAGGGCTTGTCTTGGGTGGGTAAGGAAGTGTAGATTCCATCCTTCTTGATGGTTGATTTAGAAAGGCACAGGTAGTGCATGATCTGATACACCATTAGACATCTTGTTGAAGCTTTGGCCAGTATAAATATTGTTGAAGTATTGCTATTGTCTTCTACAAACCAATTTTCCATACAACCCCACTATATTATGCCTCTTAAATCTACTTGGCATGCTTGATTGAAGGAACACAAAGGTGGCCTAGGTAACACAAGAGTGCATCTTGGAGGTGGAAGTATAGAACTTTCTTTATTTCTATGAACATATAGTATCTAGCAATGATATAAGAGAACCCCGACATGGATATTTGGTAGACGATAGCAAGGCCCAAGAAGTTATGAAGCTCTATTATAGTTGTTGATGCCAGAGAGTCCCTAGTTACTTGGATCTTGGTTGGTCCACATGCACCCCATGCTCATCCACAATGTAGCTCAAGTATTGAATCATGTGCATACCAAATGAGCATTTCTCTAAATTGGCATACAACTTGTATTATCACATGGTGCTCAAGACCTTTTGAATGTGTTGCTAGTGTGCCACCCAAGTTATACTAAAGATGAGGATGTCGTCTAAGAATACAACCACAAAAGAGTTTTTAAATGGTCATGGGATATCATCCACCATCCTCATGAATGTTGCTAGAGCACTAGGCAAGCCAAAGGGCATGACCAACCACTAAAAATGGCGTTCTTTCAATTTGAATATTTCCTTCCATAGATTATTTTGTTTAATTGGAAACTAGTGGTAGTTTGACTTCAAATCAATCTTATTACAGAACTTGGTACCCTTAAATTGGTCAAGAAGTTCATTAATCCTAGGGATCGGGTACCTATTTTTTACAGTGATTTTTTCAACACTCAATAGTCAATACATAATGTCCATGTTTGATCCTTCTTTTGCAACAATATAATTGGACTCCTACAAGGTAAGCGACTCAGTTAAATGTGGTTACTCTCGATGAGCTTATGAATCCAATGTCTTATTTTCTCATTTTTCAAGAGAAAGCTTCTATATATTAGATAAATGAGAACTAAGTATCATGTCAATTGAGTGTTTGACCTGATAGCATAGAGGCAACATCATAAGTGTTGTAAAGATATTTCTATTTTGTGTTTGCAATCTTGCCCAGTTGCTTATGTTTTGGAGAGAGGCCTTGTGCATTGGTTGTGGTGATTGCACTGACCTTCCTTTGACCTTTTGAACAAATCATGAAGAGAACTAAAGTGCAGTATGAGAGATTACCTTTTGACACTGTTTTACTGAGATCAAGGAAATTATAGTAGTTCGGATTGCCTTTGGTATCCTGTAGGGCTAACCTTTGAGAGTAATAATGACACTATAAGGAGGAGACTCATACACATAATGACGTTTTAACATATAAGGTTGTCCTAAAAGAAACTCACAAGCTTGAAGTGGGGAAAATCACATAGTACCTCATCTTTGAAGGGCTTGATGTCATAGGAAAGGTAGCACTATTGGGTGACATAGATGTCTCATCGATGTCTCAACCAACCAATGGTGTATTCTTGGGGGTGTGGCTTTGTTGGAAACTTCAATATCTTGATGACGTTGGCTACTATTAGTTTCTTTCGGCTCCCGCTATCAATGATGAAATGGGGTGGGGTCCCCTTCACCCACATTTGCAAGTGAAAGAGGCGATACCCCTCTTCAAGCTCCTTTGGTTTGTCTAACTGGATTTTTTGTGATTGCGATGGTAGGATTGGGTTCTGAATTCATGATCGTCTTTCTGTTGTCCTATTCTAAATGAGAATTAGAGCCAAAATCCATTTCCTTTTCTTTAATATCCACTAACAATGACTGTTTCGAGTGACATTCATCAGTGTCATTTCAAGGCCTTTTTAGAATTCACACCACTTTCTAGTGTCCTTTTCTAACTTCTCATCACCCTTATTTACCTATGAATTGGGTTGGCTATGTTGAGGTTGAGACTTCTTGCTTTGTCCGTTGTTATGTGAGTTGGGGATACCTTTTCCAGACCTCTATTGTGGTAGATTTTCAAGCCAGAACTCCTACTTATTCTATTGCATTCTACCCAATCATCCAAAATATTCCAATTGACTATTTGATTTGATAAATTATTAAAAAAAATAACATTATATATATATATTATATTATATATATATTATTAATATATATAAATCTTTATATTAAAACATATTTAAAATAATTGAGAGTAAAACATACACAAAGTAAGAAAATAATCTTCAATATAAATACAATTCGTGTACCATACTACTTAAAGATAAATTAGACATGAAACAAAATTACAAATAATTACAATTTTTTAATTTTTCAGATCGAATATAATTAAAATAAAAGTAAAGAAATAATTTTAACCTAAATACAATTATTTTATAACATATTATTAAAAAATTAAAAAATACAATTTTACACCATGCTCTTAGTTAGGAAAATAAAAAAATATGAAATAAAATTTCATTTAGTAAAGAAATTGAATAACTTTCACTATAATTCCTCCATGTACTATAATTCCTTTTTAAAAGAGAAAGGCAGGAGGTAGACCAATAAAATATTTTTTAAGAGATGGCCGTCTTAAATTAAAGAATATTTGGACAATTAGAATAATTTTTATAAATTAAAGTAAAAGTAAAAAAATAGCACTAACCTAAATATTACAAATTAAAGTAAAAGTAAAAAAATAGCACTAACCTAAATAT
>APFE031043748.1:9188-28552 GCA_000404065.3 Pinus taeda | reverse complement strand
AACAAGTCACCTTCATCAGCATTGGAGGATAAGACTCCACAAGAAGTATGGACTGGTAAGAAACCCTCTCTTTCACACTTGAGGGTATTTGGATGTGATGCATATGTACATGTTCCAAAGGAGAAACGAACCAAGTTGGATAGTAAATCTGAAAAGTGCATCTTTATTGGGTATAAGGATGGTTTAAAGGGTTATAAGCTTTGGAACCCAGTAACAAGGAAGTTTGTGTACAATCGAGATGTGGTGTTCAGAGAGGTGAAAGATGTTATTAAACATGAAGTCCAACCAAAGGAACCTGTGAAGATAGAGTTTGAACTAAAGGAGGAAGAATCAGACTCTGTAGCAGAGGAGGAATCAGAAGATGAAGAGCCACAAACTCCGGCTGTGAGAAGATCAGCTCGAGAAAGAAGGCAGCCAGAAAGGTATAGTCCATCTGCTTTCTGTTCAAACTTTTCTTTGTCTGTTACTGACGATGATCCCAGAACTGTGAATGAAGCAGTGGATTCGTAGGATGGAAAACTCTGGAAAGAGGCCATGGTTGATGAAATGGTATCTTTGCACAAAAATGAGGCTTGGGATCTGGTGGAGTTGCCGGCTGGAAGGGAACCCATTGGCAGCAAATGGGTGTTCAAGAAGAAGACAAATGCAGAAGGGAAGGTGGAGAAATACAAAGCTCGGTTGGTAGCAAAAGGTTATTCCCAGGTGCCGGGAATTGATTTTGGTGATATTTTTTCTCCTGTTGCCAAGGTAACTTCTATTAGATTACTTTTATCTGTTGCTGCTGCTTTTGATTTTGAGGTAGAACACATGGATGTGAAGACAACATTTCTTCACGGGGATTTGGAAGAGGAAATCTACATGAAGCAACCTGAAGGCTTTGCGGTGAAGGGTAAGAAAGAACTAGTATGCAAGTTAAAGAAGTCTCTGTATGGGTTAAAACAGTCACCAACGATGTGGTATCAGAAATTTGATACATTTATACGGGGACTTGGCTTCACCAGAAGCAAAGCAGATCATTGTGTGTATTTTAAATTAATTGGTGACTGTGTTATTTATCTGGTCTTGTATGTGGATGATATGTTGTTGGTTGGAAATGACAAAGAAATTATCCAGGATTTAAAGACCCAATTGTCCTCCAAATTCGATATAAAAGATCTCGGTGCTGCAAACTATATTTTGGGCATGGAAATTAAAAGAGATCAAGCAAAGAGGAAGCTCTGGTTAAACCAGAGAAAGTATGGCGAGACAATACTGCAAAGGTTTAATATGTAGGATAGTAAACCAGTGAAGGTTCCTATTCCTGTATGTGTGAGGTTATCTGTTGAACAGTGTCCCAAGACACAAGAAGAGGAAGAGGACATGTCCCGTGTTCCATATGCAAGTGCAGTCGGTAGCTTGATGTATGCAATGGTTTTTACTAGACCAGACATTGCACATGCAGTGGGAATATTGAGCAGGTTTATGTCAAAACCAGGGAAGGAGCACTGGACAGTAGTGAAGCGGGTTTTCAGGTATTTGCGTGGCACTAGTGATTATGGTTGTGCTACCAAGGAAGACCAGGATTGGACAGAGTGTTGGATATTCATGGCTTTGTTGATGCAGACTGGGCTGGAGATCTGGATCAGAGAAGATCTACAAGTGGGTATGTGTTTAACCTATTTGGAGGTGCAGTCAGTTGGTTGAGTAAGAAACAATCTGTAGTGGCACTATCAACTATAGAGGTAGAATACATGGCAGCCACTCATGCAAGCAAGGAAGCAATTTGGTTGCAGAGATTTTGTTCAATTATGGAGTTAGTACAGGAGCTATAAGGATAGATTGTGACAACCAAAGTGAAATTTTCTTGGCAAAGAACCCTGCTTATCATTCAAAGACAAAGCACATTGATGTTCAGTATCACTTTGTGAGGGATATGATCGAAGACAAAAAGGTGTTGCTAGTAAAGGTGTACACTTTGAAGAATACTGTAGATGCATTGACAAAATCTGTGAGCTCTGAGAAGTTCTCTTGGTGTAGAGAAACAATGGGCATTTCAGGGCTGGAAAAATGACTAAGCTCTCCTATGGCCCCCTGTGGAAAGAAAACAACACGTGGGAGATTGTTGGGTTGTGTTATATTCTTTCCGCATAGTTAACAGGGGGTTTGAGGGGTACCCGCAACCCCACTTTATGGGGTCCGGGGCAGCGCCCCGGAAAATTTTGGTTTTGGACCCTATGTTAGGTTGGGCAGACCCACCTATGGTTTTGTGCATGATTTTTGCACATGTTTTTTGGATGCGATGGTTTTCGGTCCATGGTTTTGGACGCGATGGTTTTCGGTCCATGGTATTGGATGCTTCGGCATGTATAAATATGTATTGTAACATTGAAAGGAACATAATGAAAAATCAAGCTGGTAGTCCCGGTTTTGGGATCCACTGGGAAATCTCTGTGTATATGTGTTTTATGTGTTATGCTCTCGCATTTTTATTTTTCATGTGATTTAGAATTCGTATGCAGGTAATTTCTGTACGGGGTTAAAACCTACAAATAGTTTAAGGAATTTTGTGCAACAGAAGGAATTAAAGGGGAGTTGATGGTACCCCATAAGCCACATGAGAATGGGGTGGCCGAAAGGAAGAACAAATCAATTGTGGGATTTGCTCAGGCCTTACTGCATGACAAAAGCCTACCACTTCATTTGTGGGCTGAGGCATGCACTACAACAATATGCTTGCAAAATATAAGCCCACATTGTATACTGGGAATGAAGACACCAATGGAGGCCTTTTCCAAGAAGAGACCAGATGCGAGTCACTTTAGGATCTTTGGATCATCTGTTTATTGCCATGTGACCAAATATGCCAAGAAGAAGCTAGATCCAGTAGCTGAGTTGGGGATACTTGTGGGGTACAATGATACACTCCACAACTATTGGGTGTTCTTGACTACTAGTTAGGGGACAGTGGTACGCAGATATTTGAAGTTCAACGAGCAGAAATCCATGCGAGTATCACTTGAGAGGGGGCTCAAGTTGGATGCAGAGGAGGAACTTTTGGTTCCAAAGGAGGAGGAGCCTCAGACTGATGTGGAGCAGCTGCATGCAGAGGATCCGTAAGTGGAGACATCCACTCATGCAGAGTATTCTAGAGATGGGTGGAAAGGATCAAGGGAAGCTGACAGGTTGATGCTGGATGCAAGAGAGAATGTGGGACAACCATCTTCGTAGTGCAGATAGTGGAGGTCACCCGAGTAGTACATTGGCTACATGGCCCTAGTTGGGGAGAGTGTAGATACCAAACCTTCTTCATTCGAGGAAGAAGTGCAACAACCAGTCTGGGTTGATGTTATGGTGGAGGAGTATGACTCCATCATTCAAAACTATGTTTCGGATGTTGTCCCAATACTGAAGGACAAGTCAGTAGTGAGTTCACGATGGCTTTACAAGGTAAAGCAAGGAGCTGATGGCATTTTTGAGAAACATAAAGCAAGGTTTGTTGCCTGTGATTTCTCACAGGTCGAGGGGATCGAATATGATGAGACTTTTTCTCCTGTAGTAAGCTACTCATCTATCATATCGTTGTTGGCACTATCAACTCAGATGGGTTGGAAGATCCATCAGATGGATGTGAAGACTGCAGTCCTCAATGGGAAGATTGAGGAAGAGGTGTACATTGAGTAGCCAGAAGGATTTGAGACCTTCGATCATGAGTCGCATGTGTCTCGACTCAAGAGAGCTTTGTACGAGCTGAAGGAAGGACCTCATGCTCGACACACCATGATCGACAATTATTTCACCGGGTTGGGCTTCACCAAGAGTGGAGAAAATGTAAACCTTTACCACATCATGGTAGAAGGTAAGCCATTGATCATTGTTCTTTATGTTGATCATCTGATATTAACAATTGATGATTAGTTGAAGAAGTTTTGAAAGGAGGACCTTGCAATAGAGTTCAAGATGACAGACATGGGTCTTATGCACTACTTTCTAGGCATGGAAGTGTGGCAAAAGGATGGGGAAGTGTTTGTGTCTCAAGGCAAGTATGCCAATGAAGGACTCGAGCGATTCCACATAGAGAAGTGCAAGCCCATGCAGACTCCTCTAGCTGGTAACTGGAGGAAGGAGGATGCTACTTTAGGTGATGTAGTAGCTGCTAATGTTTATCGACAGCTTGTGGGTTCATTAATGTATCTAGTGAACACACGACCAGATTTGTAATTTGCGGTGAATCAACTAAGTCAAGCTATGGTTCAGCCTACCAAGTTGTTTTGGAAGGCAACAAAGCATGTGCTGACATACCTCAGAGGCACATCTTAGTATGGATTGTGGTACAGACGGATATATGGAGTGAAGCTTCAGGGCTTTAGATTGGGCAGGGAGTCCATCAAACCAGAAGCGCACATCGGGAGGAATTTTCAACCTTGGTTCAACTACAGTTTCTTTGTATAGTAGGAAATAGAGGCTAATTGTACTTAGCTCATAGAGGTTGAATACCTGGCTACCAGTCAGGCAGCATGTGAGGCCATTTGGATGCGGAAAATTATATTTGGATTGTTTGGTTAGAGGATGGATCCAACTGTGATCTATTTCAATAATTAGAGTTGTATCAAACTCTCTAAGAGTCCAGTGTTTCATGACAAGTCCAAGCATGTCGATATCCTGTATCATCATCTTCGAGACTGTTTGGTGAAGAGGATCCTGTTGTTGCTGTATGTTTCAACCGAGGAACATGATGCAAATAGTTTGACTAAGGCATTATCAAAATTCAAGTTCAAGTTCCACAGAGACAAGATTGGGGTGATAGATAATGCCTTTCTTGTTGAGAGGGAGTGTTGAAAATATCAACAAGAAATGCTAAAAATAGAACTGTTATAAATAGAATTTCGGGATACATTCCAATTTTAGTTAGTCCTTGAACTAAAATTGAGAATTAAAATTCGAATTTGATATTAGCAGCCATTTGTAAAATAATTAATTAATTCAACTTGAGTTAATTAGTTAAAGAAAATCGAACAGGAAGTCTATGTAAAGACATGCAACAGTTTCTCCTTTTATTGAGGAAGTTATCCCATGATTAAGGAGATCAGGATGACTTGTACTTTGAGTTGTAAATAGTTAGCTTAGTTAACTTAGTTAAGTCCAGTTAGATTAGTTCCAACAGTTTGCGGAACTGATTGTGAGTTCAGTTAGTTAATGCATGCATGCATGTAACTACTACACTTCAAATAACTGAATATGTTGGAAATAATACTGAGAGGGGGGTGAATCAATTTTAGGAAATCAATAATATTTCATTTCCATAATCAGATTCATATACGTGCAACTGTATTTAAGGAAGCTAGCTTGTACCCTTCAAAATTATAACTTATTTAATTCATCATATGTTGATCTTTAATCTGTGCATCAGAACCATATAAACAGTAACTGGGTGTAGTAAAAATAGAATAGACAATCACACACATGAACACAAGATATAAGGTGGAAACTCAATGTGGGTGAAAACCGTTTGCTGCAATTGTCTCTATCTTCTTTTAATAAGAAACTTCTTCTGACAATTTTTGTACTAGTGCAGTCTTATACCAATACACAAGCTTCTACTTGTAGAAGGCTACAACCTTCTCTTGTTCTCCAGCTTCTCCTGGAAGGGAGCTACAACCCCTAGCTCTTGTACTAGCTAATGTGTTTACTAGTATGTAGGCGCTGGCCTACAAAAGGCTACAACTTTCTCTTTTCTTCCAAGGACCACGTTTCATAAATTTTCAGACTAGATCCATCAATAACATCAATCAAACATCAAATATATTTGCATCAACCAATCTCCTTTGCACCAACCAAAACTGAATCAATCAATCACTTCTCAAAATACTGTAACTAGAATACAGTAACAATAACCAGAACCTAAGCCAGAACTTAGAACGCTGCAACAACAAACAAAAGTAGCTAAAGCATATTTTATGAGGTATACTCTACTTCAATGTGTCGAACCGGCGTACATACGCTATTTTCTCAAGGTGAACCTGCGTACATATCTGCAAATCAAATTTAATATGTATACGTTGTTTTGATATGCAGAACGAGCGTGTATATGTGCCTTTGCTCAAGTGAACCTGCGTACAGATCTGTAAATGATGATTTAAAATTTACAGTAATTACAGATGTTAGTTATACCCAGATCATCATATTTACAGATTACAACATGCGCCAGATATTCAGATAAAATATCAAAACCACACAAAGATACTTCTCTTCAAGCCTTAAGATCTTGACCCATCATTAGATCTTATCCTTCATCAAGCGCTAAGGTTCATCCTTGATTTAGATCCAGCTATGCACCATAACCCAAGAACCTGTATTCTGGATCTTGCTCTTCATCAAATATTCAATACTTGAGTGCCTTTGCCTAATGATTTTCTCCTCCTTTTATAGTCTTAAGCCTTACCCAATACCATGGACCAAAACCACTTAGAACCAATACCTTGGACCAAATACCTGGGGTCAACACTTCGGACAAGATACCTTGGACCAATACCATGGATCATAATACCATGGACCAAATACCACAGACCAAAACTAAGTTTTCCAACATGTACATGCCTTTCCTTCCATGAAAGTGTGTGTGTACACTATACATGCCTTGTGGTTTGCAAACATGCATGTACACACGGCTTCTTCAATGGGTAATCTACGCATACCTCTCTTTCTTCATTCTATGAGTCTAAACTGTGATTTATCATCTGAGTGAGTCACCATGAAGGACAACAATGTGGCATAGTGTCATAATGCCAACAAAATATTCTCCCATAAATAACTCATGCATGTCAGTTCAGTTAGAGTCCCAGTTGAAATCAAATGATGGGACAATGTACTATCAGTTGCAGGAATATTCCATTGAGGACATCTCTTGCATGCAGAAGGAATTCATTCCTTGGAGATTGCACAGTTACTTCTGAGTTTGGTGAGTTGTGTGAGAGGTTAATTCACACAGGTGGTAGCCAGAGGACCCAAGAGAAACTACACAAGGAAATAGGAGGCTTGGAGGACTGGAGGAAGGCATATGTTGTGTCTATTCATTCTATGAGCAGCATTAAGGGATTGTATTGAGAGTTGGATAGCTTGTGAGCTAAAGCTTTTTGTAATCAAGACATATTTCCACTTGTATGATATTACAAAGATCGGGGTTTTTTAGCTGAGGCTTTCCCTAGAGTATTCTTCTATGTTCATGTGTGATTGATTTATCATTCTCAGTTATATATGCTCTATTTGATCTTGCTCATAATCGATTAAGCTTCTGCAAGTTTGTTTGTAGAAGTAGATCAAGTATTATGCTTTAGTACATTGCATTATCAGGTGATCTGCAGTGAGAAATTCTACATCATGTACTAGATATCAAAATGTATATTTTTTTCTTATAAGCTAGGAAGGTGTTGTATTACATCATTTCAAAAATATGTCACATTACATCTGTCTTTTATGTGCACTGGTCTACCACTAGGGAAACCAAGCTAATCATACAATGAAATTGACTTTGTCCACTGAAACAACCTAAAAATGAAATTAGAGCCATAGAAATATTGTGTACATAATCTATTGTAACTAGACTTACCTACCATTTTCCATCTCCTATAATATACGTAGAACATGACAACATATTTTCACACGGTGACTAATCCTTCAAAAGGTATATCTGCCTAGAAGGTTATATGTGGACTAGTGTCTTCCTCTTAATCAGTAAAATCCAGATTCACCAGAGCATGAGCGATGTTTATCACATTACTATCTAGCTTCATCATATGTTTTTGAGTCTCGTTTAAGTAGAACAAAATTTCTTGTTGCTTCTATGAGTGCTCCACTAAACTTTCCCCATGATGATTTTAACCTACTAATAAATATCAACTATCTACATGTATTTTGTTCTTCTAGTCCTTGTAATACTTATATTTGGTATCTAATTTCCCATCTATACAATCACTTCCTCAGTCGAAATGAACCTACACTCTATCGTAGCTTCTCACTCCATGTTCTTCTTACTAGATTTTCGAGGGTGTATTGTTGCGATATATCCTAGCAAAGCCTTTTGTAGGAATATAAGCTTCAGAGGTGGAGGGCTCAGTGCCACCACTACATGATACTCATTCCTAATAAATATAAAGTATTTTTTCATATATATAATTTTATGACAATTTATTATGTATTATATATTAACTCAACATAATCTAACTTGTAGACAAAATGGATTTTTTATTGGAATCAAGCGATATAATTTCGAACAAGATTGTGATTTCTTGTTATTTAAAATACACTTTTGAATGCATAAATGATTCAACACTTGATAAAACCTTTTATGCACTCAATATTTTCAAATTAAAGAGCTTAAACTTATGCTTCTTAGAAATCTCTACCAGTTTTTGGGAAAAATTGACTAGAAAAATGTTCAGAAAAAGGCCCTTTCATCTATTAGTTAGAATATGCATATTAAATGTATTATTATGATATGTTTATTTTATTATTATTTATTATATTAATTCAATATAAGAAGAAAAAGAACATTGCTAAGGTAAGAACTAATTCTCATTAGCTTCATAGTGAAACTAGATGTTGGTCTACTCCCAAAATGCCATGGGAAAAAATAGTTTGTCACATGTATGATTCTAAGAGTTGAATATGAAAATCACTTTTTGTTAGATTTCCCAACTTATAGTCAAATCTGTTTTAATTTTCAAAATATTCGTCACACTACAAACTTTGTTAACCTAATAAAGGCAACAAAACTACAATGATCTAGGAATGCTTCTCTCACTTATCTTTAAGCATAGAAATAATATGCTAAAAGCAATCGATTAATTTCTAGTTTGATAGATGTTGAGCCCCAAACTACCTCTCTTCCAAGCATTTTCTTAAACCCTTTCTCTTCTATTTTCCCTAAAGCCAGTCACTCAGAACACGAAGTCCAAATGTGACTAGATGAAAATGCCTAAAGCCAACTATACAAAAGGAGCAAAGAGCACTCACTAAAAAGTCCCTAAAAGATATCATCTAGTCAAACTACTTCCAAGTATTTCCGCTTCGGGTGATTAGGACTGGACACCAAAATACAAGAAAGTGAAGTAAGGGGCCTTTCGAAGATAGTCAGGAATAATGACGGCCCAGTCCTACCAGCAAAAGTAATAGAGGAAGCTATGTTGACCTCCTAACAACAACCTGTGCCAGTACAAGACCCCAAGCTTCGCAAGGGTGCCCTCTAGTAGTACCATTGAGATTGATACAACGTCGACCTCAGGTGCCACGGGATTCCCCTCCGCAGCCACCTGTGTAGATCCCTAGGAGTAGCAGCTAAGTTTACCAACTCGTTGCAGAAGCCAGGCAGAAGAGTCGTGCGGTAAGATCAGACATGTAGGAGAGGGGGTATCTCTCTTCCCTTTCTTCAAAAACCCTCGTGCTTAACTCCCAGATCCGGAGCTTTCTTGGTCTTCCTAATGCTATTGGATTTTCGCTCACTATTCAGAATCCTATGTTTGACAGTTTAAATGGCCTTGGAATGTTCTCTCTCCACTCACCTAATCCAAGGCCCTAAAATATCCTAAAACTTGTTGGCGTGTCTAACTTGACAATTATAAAAACTTCTAGTATATTTTAATTAGCACTTGTTTTTAAATGGGATGTTATTTAAGTCAAGGGATAAGCGGAAGTGAAACTAGTGGTGTTTTGACGCTAAAGAAATTAATAAAAATGAAACTACATGCAAATGCACTTGTTTTCATTTTTCGATGAAAGAAATTTCTACAAGGTTCAGAGGAACTTCAAAAAAACTAACAAATTTTTCTTTTCTTTTCTTTTACTCAAGCTTCAAACTCGCAAAAGTTAACAAAACTATAGATGCCTAGAAAGGTGCACAATTTAATCCTAATGCAACAAGTACATGCTGATGCAAAACTCAAAACTACTCTTAAATCAAGAAATGAAAGTTAGTTGCTTATTAATTTTTAAATTGCCACTTCAAATGTTTAGATAGAATATAATGTTGGGTGTGGAGCCTGATTATCTTATATATTCAAAAGTACCGCTACATTGGACCCGAGTTCAAAATGGGGGCGGCAACGCCGCCCGTAAAATATTCGCTACAGGGGGGGTCTAGGGGGGGGCGGCTGCGACCTTTGGGAGCCCCCCCCCTGGTGGGGGGTTTTGGGGGCAGCACCCTCGAAGCTAAAAATAGCTGTAAAATTGCCTTGTAAAAGTATAGTAATTTCTAGTCAATCTGGGCCGTTCATTAGGTGGATGATCTGATGGTAGAACTTATGTTTAGTGTAGGGTTTTTTCCCTAGAAGGCAACCCATCTCTTCGTATGAGGGCATTGTATTTGAGGCTGTGAGATAGATGTGTATTATGTGTGAGCGAGAAATAGAGAGGTGAGACTGTGAGAGAAGACAGAGGATATTACAACGGATTTTCTATAGGTTGTGTCTCTTCATTTTGCTGAATAATAGAAAGGAAGGATTGGCTGTTCGAGGTGGACGTAGCCCAAACTGGGTGAACCATGTATATCAGTGTCTCTCTTGTTTTGTGCGTTTTCTGTGTTTATATTTCTGCAATATTTTATGTGTTCCATTGTTCCGTAATATATATAATTTTCTAACATATAAGTTGTTGACGCTTATTTCATCCAAACACTAAAAGCAAGTTTCAAGACAAACAAAAATGCACTTTCACTCATAAAAAGGAAAACTAAATCAAAACAAAGTTCAAGAAAGAAAAACAAAGTTTCAAGAAGTTTCCTTGAAAAGAAAAACAAAAATGACTTTTCAAAAGTGCTCTAAACAAGACTGAAACTTTATGATCGAAGAATAGGAAATAAAACACTTTGCGAGTTTGCAACACAAAACAAGTGAGAACTCAACAAAAAGGTGTTTCGAGATGCTCTTAACAATCAACAAGCAGCAACAAGAGCTTGGCAATAAAGACCAAAAGATTGAAAAGACAACTTTCAAGAAAGTGTAAACGAACAACTTTCAGAAACCAAGAAAAGCAAATGGTCATAAAGATATCGTTTCAACATGCAAACCAAAAAAACACCAAAACAAAACTTGAGACAAAGATTGAGATCAACCTTTCTACCCTGAAGACATAGAGCAGCTAGGATTCTGAATAAGAAATCTTTCGTGTTTAAGCAAAAATTATGACATTTGCAAGAAAAACAAATAAGACCAACCTTTTCACAATAAGAGAGAATTTGAAATCAGATACTTGCTTTAAAACTAAAGAATATCACAGAAAAGTAGTTGTTCAGGATTGAATTAGACCAGCAGGTAGACCTTCAGAAACAAAAATATTTAAAAAATCTTGAAAATTATAAGATATACATGTTTGTGTTTGCACACAGCTGCGTGTATACACGACAAAGCTTAAGGAAACATGCGTATACATGGGTTTACTGAAGGAAATATGCGTATATACACCTCTGTAAAGAGAAAAATAGCGTATGTAAAAGGTTCCAAGAAAAATAAAAAACAGTCTGAAGAAACTGATTAAATTTGCAATTCAAGAACAGACCAGGCAGTAACAGAAAGCAAACAGACAGTTGAGTCCTGATTGGCTTGAATACACCCAAACTAGGAACAACGATAGCGTTTTCCCCAATGGATTCAACGTTCTGTTAGGGAATAAATTCCGCTAGGGTCTTGGGTTGATACCATAGCAGACTGGAGGTTATATATACATAGAAACACACATTCCATACAACCATAATGCTAATGTAAGCAAACTCTACAATAAGGAGCACAACTGAGGTCCTACGTTTGAGAAGAGCCTTCCAGGGTCCAAACCCTTCTTGGAGTTCCTTTTTCTCCTTGAACCTTTAAAACAATAAATTCTAGAAAGTACACCAATATATGGACTAAACATCATAAAGAAACCATCTTCATATTATAATGAAAGGTAGTTAGTTATGCAATTAAACAACCATTCATATCTAAATCATAACATGAATATCATAAACATGAAGAAGATTTATATCAGGAACAAAGACATGTGTTTCTTTTATTATAGACAAATAAAGTACAGAAAGGAATAATTTCACCTGATTCATCCTTTCGCAGGCTCCAAGCGGAACCGCATCCCGGATTCGTCCAGTCTCAAGCCTTTAACAAACTCCTTCCATGACTTACTCCGTGATATCTCAAGTAGTATGAAGACATCAACGGACAGAAGGAAACAAGGGTTTCCTGTAAAAATGGGGGAAGTGCAGGAGGCACTAGGATCTTAAGACCTGGTCAGGGAAATCTCAGCATAATAATCTTTCTCTCTCTTCTCTCCTCCCTTAGGCCTTCCCATTGAAGCCTTTTATACTTCTCCCAAAGTAGTTTTTTAGTTGGGAATTCATTGGGAACAGTTGGGCCACGGGCACTAACAGGTAATCAACAGGTGAAACTCGTGATCTCCACCCAAAATTAAGGAGATTTATTTTTTTTAAGTGTTTTAAGACATATACGTGGTTTGGGTATACCGAGACCCACATATACACGCATTTAGCTCAGGGCAATGTTGTGTATATGGAATAAAACACTGTTTTTAAATTTTGGACCAGGTCTGCAAGGAGGGGTTGCCCTAGGCCATGAGTGTAGCATCACAAACCTCAAGAGTGATATTTGGAGCTATAACAGATGCCCCCTAATATATGAGGTCAGAAGGGGTACATGATGGCCGAAATGTATTAAGCAAGTCCATGGAAAGGAAATCTGTCGCAAACTGAGAAGGACTTCACCAGAATTCATCCTGCCAAGCCACAAAAGGAGACCAGAAAGAAACACTGTCTAAGGCGGGCATACCTATGCTCAGATAAAGTACAACATGTCTGCATATCGATTACAAGCGGATCCACTAAGTATACAAGTATAAATGACTGGAAAATGCATAATGGATCATCTGATCAAGATCGAACAAGTACATGTCTGAATGTCACATATAAGAATGTCAATGACGCTAAAGGATGAAGCGGATCACTGATATCAAAGATTGATCCCAAAAAGTACCAAATGAAGATGATGGAATAAGATGGTACTACACTACAAACTCAGGTGCCAGCATATAAAATGTCACCAAGAATGACTGCAACATATAAGGTGAAGTGGTATCAACTTGCAACAATAGGAGCAACTGCCAAGTGAACCAATGAATGCTGATACAACCTGAGGTCTTCACCGACCACCGTGGTACATTTCTACAGCATGGGAATAAATGATCCGAAGTCGACCATGTGAGAAATCGTTAGATTACCGGGTCATTGATGTATACCGTTAACAAACGCAAGACTACTCACCGATAATGATAATGAGCGTTAAGGTACCCAGTACAATCTAACAAGTGTGAATAGATGAGTTGGAGTCGAACATCTGTAAGAATCTATCGATCAAGGGATGATGATGGTTTCCCACTGTCGATAGCAAAGGATCTACCACTAATGACTGCAAACCCCAAGGTATTACCAAATGGACTCTAGACCTTTGCCCCAGAGCAATGAGTCGAAGTCGATAGGGAAAGATCCGCTAGAAGGAAGGCATTAAGGCATCCTTCATCAATCTAGAGCGAGTGTAACCCGTAGGCCAATAATGTGGAAGGAATCAGACAAAAAAGATGTAGTAACTTGCCCGAAACACGTTTCTGGCTTACACAAGATGTGGCTAGCGCATGACAGAAACCCTCTGAACCAACCAATAATGAATGTTGATGTCAAACACAAGGGAAACCACTCAGTTAAAGACCCATAATACTGATGGATGTTGAGCACAAGGTGACCTATCAATAATGAAAATAGGACCAGGGTGCAGCTCTAGGCCTATCCTCTGAGCAAGATGTCATCGTCGATAAAGACAAGACCCGCCAGCAAGAAGTCAATGGAGACCTTCTCAAACCAGCATGAGCAAAGGACCAATATAACTAATGTGATGATAGACATGATACTGACAACCAGGGATGGCCGACTAAAAAATGAGTCAAGAGACATCGCAGAGAGGCCGACTTAGGCTAACTTCTCTTGAATAAAAGCACGACTCAATGTGACTATGTGGTAGCATATGATGAATCTGTATAAGTTTGTCATTCAGGAAGCACGAACGAACCCTCCATATGATTGGAAGAGATAACGAATCAGGGGAGAACTGACTCAATAACAAGGTTAAGGCATACCTAAGTCAAACTAAATCTCGCCCAAACGAAGGAGACTTTTCTTTGAGTGCTTTGTTCAAGGGCAACAAGACTGACACTAGCTGCCAACAATAAATGGAAATATTGTCATGTTCCCGCTCTTTTTGGAATATATAATCTTTTTTGTCTTTTTCTTTAAGCTGGAAAAAGAATAAAAGAACGTTATAGTACAGTGGAAAGAATGAGTGTCAGTGAAGTAGATGATCTAGTTCCTGGGATTGGAACATTCCTATGATCAATGCAAGGAGGCGAAAACTGGACAAAGACACTCAAAGGTGTGTTCCCTCCACAGGTCAAGGTGTGTCAAGTTGCAGAAGTCAAAGGTATGCAAGTTTGATTTTGCAGTCATCATGGTCAAAAGTTGGCTTAAACATGAATCCAAGTGAATCCGGCTCAAGGCCAAAAGGTGCAAATGGTCAACATGTAATGCTGTAGTACAACTCAACACAAAGGAGCCTCTAGGGTATAAGGCCATAACTAAGCAAAGAAGCAAAGAGGAATGAGTCTTCATCGCATAAGTCATGGCGGGACTAAAGAGGACTCCTGAGCCTAGGGACAAAAGATCAGCATGAGTTCCAAGTGACAACAAGGTACTAACTAGGGCACCCATGATAAGGTAGGCTCTACCACACAAGTCATGATACTTCTAAGCAATGAGAAGGTTCCGCACCATAACTTGGTGGGGTCGATCCTAAGGCCAAAATCAGAAAGGAAACTGATAAGTGCACAATGCAGGCGGAAACCTAACCTATATGATAGTTTCGAAAACCAATACCTGTCAGAACAGACCAACCATAAAAATTTCCAAAGGCGAAATCTTCCAAGTTCTATATACATAAAGAGGAACACTAGAAAATAAGTTAATACATCCCACATATAAAATTCATATACAATCTTGTGTTTATAGAATACAAAACTTGAAAATGCGTACCTCATATATACAATATGGTACATGGAACCATGCAACCTTGCGGCTTACACATAATGGTTTTCTTGAACAAACCCCTTGCAGGGCTCAAGCCAAGGATTCCTTTGGTAGTCAAGACTCATAGCTTCAAAGAGTTCCTCCTATGAAGGCAAAACAAGTTCTGAGAAATCATGAGAACTACAAGGATCAAAAGAGGGAATTAAAGGGTCCCATGTCCCCATAGGAAGAATCTCTCGGTCAACTACCGAGACCAAGTCCCAAGTAGGAGAATAATAGGTCAAAAGATCCTTCTTAGAAGCAATTCAACATTGAGTATTCAATGCCACATAATTCACCCATGGTGGGGTAGAGTCTACTTGAACACTCGGAACAAACCAAGGGTTATTCTACAATAAGGTCGAATTAGGGTGGTAATTATCAGATGCAATCTGATCAATAGTGACAATATTCCCATTATGAGGAAATCACATTACTCGAAAGAGTGAAGACACCACAACATTCATAAGATAGACATAATCACGCCCAAGTAGCAGATTAAATTCTAAAGGGCTGTCAACCGCCATCATATCGATTAAGACAACCTTCCCACCTAAAGTGATAGGCAATTGAGGAAGAACACCCATAGAATCACCAGGTCTTCGATTATAGGCTAACAACTAACTCTGAGTTGTCAACAACTTTGGGGAACCCAGGCTTTCCAAGTCAAAGAGGATATAATACTTTTAGAGGATCCTTCATCCACCATACATCGATAGACATTTGTGGAATTAACTCTGACCTTTATTTGGAAAGGTGCAGCAGAAGGAAGACGAGGCTCGACAAGACTATCCCAGTCAAAGGAAACACTCTTAGAACTTGGAGGGGGAACATTCGAAGAAACCAGAATGCCCCCTATACCAGAAGACTCTATACTCGAAATAAAACAGAGTCTTTTGTTAGGCACTTCACCCCCCAAAAGAGGAGTGTAATTAGCCAGCGATTGCATTGGCTCAACCACCTTATCAACCAATGGTTTATGGGATTGATGAGAAACCATATTAGAGGTAGGAGTAGAAGTACTTTCAAACTCCAACCATACCCTTTGAACCTCTAGAATACCAGGGCATAAATGAGTAAGATGGTCTCCCTTGCATATCTTACAAGGGAACTTAGGTTTAAAACTTCTATGTCTAGGTTTCTTATCAACCTCCATTTTGCTAACATGACTAGCAGTGGTTTACAGAGAGTCTTGAACATGACTTGCAGATGATCCTAACTCTTTTCTAGTATGACTTGCAGTGACTAGACTTGTGCCCCCAACATGACTAGCAGTGGCTGAAGGCTTATCTCCAACATGACTAGCAAAGGTTGAAGATGAAGTTCTAGTATTATTCTTTTTCTTTGACTTCCTCTTTCTCCTCTTTTTAGATTTCTTATTACAAGAAGGAGCAGAAAAAGGAACCCTAGATTTCTCTTTGAAAGAAGATGAACAATTAGCACCCATGTGATGCCCTTGAATTAAAGAATTCAACTAAGAAGCTTCAAGAGCATTTGGAATATTCAAAGTGGACCACAGCCAAATGGGTAGTCCAACATTCAACCTAGGAATATTCAAAGTGGCCATCAAGGGAGTACCAACGTTTCCAAAGAAAGGAAAAGCACAAGGATACCCTTTTGGGAGGGTACCTTGGTTGGTTTCCACAGGAATATTTGCCATATCTAATTGATTCGCAGACCCTTCCCTTACGGGAATGTAGAAATAACTTTCAAGGAAGAAAGATAGGCAATCAAAACCTTTGTCCTTGACGAGGAAAATCCACAACTTCTAAAAGAATGGCCAAAAGCCTTTCAAAATCGGCAGAGTGGTAAGCCAGTCACTCTGAACACAAAGTCCAAACGTGACTAGACGAAAATACCTAAAGCCAACTATATACAAGGAACAAATAGCACTCACTAAAAGGTCTCTAAAAGATATCAGCCAGTCAAACTACTTCCACTTATTTCCACTCCAGGTGATTAGGACCGGACACCAAAATTCAAGAAAGTGAAGTAAGGGGCCTTTCGAAGATAGTCTCGGATAATGACGGCCTAGTCCTACTAGCTCAGGTAATAGAGGAAGTTACACTGACCTCCTAACAATAGCTTGCACCCGTGCAAGCCCCCAAGATTCGCAAGGGTGCCCTCCAGTAGTACCGTTGAGAGTGATACAAAGTTGACCTTAGGTGCCACGAGATTCCCCTCTGCAGCCACCTGTGTAGATCCCTAGGAGTAGCAACTAAGGTTACCAACTCATTGCAGAAGCCAGGAGGAACAGTCGTGAGGTAAGATCAGACAAGTAGGAGAGGGGGTATCTCTCTTCCCTGTCTTCAAAAACCCTCGTGCTTAACTCCCAGATCCAGAGCTTTCCTGGTGTTTGGTCAATTTAGAGTGTCCTAAATTGCTATATTAATTGTCAATCTGGGAGTCGTAAACTGTTGAAGTGTGGCGCACTATATGTGCAAGATAACCTATTTCTTATTTTTTTGTCGTTTTTGATTTTTTGTTTTGTTTTGGGTTTATTTCTGTTAACTCTCTAATGTGAGATGGAAATTCTAAAAGACAAGTATGATATAAATGTTCAAGGCAATGATGTCTTTTAAAATAATTTTCAAAACTTCAAACTTTTTAAAAAACATACGATGATGAAACTAATTCCTGAAAAGAGAGTGAAAATGTGTCACTATTCTAATTAAACAATAGTGAGCTAGTGACCATGAAACCCATTATCCTTGCTGCCATGACAATATAAGAAAATTTGAACTCAAAGAAATCCAACAATTGCAAGCAAAGTAAACTAAAATCACATTACATCAACTCATATTCTGACCCCTCACCATTCGACTCGCTCTGGCTTTAGGAGGTAAATGAGAATGGCATGAGAAATTCAATAACTAACTTGCAGAAAAATAAACTAGTATCAAACTATGCATTCATACTTCAATCCCTCACCATTTGACTCACTTTGGCTATAGGAGGTAATTGAAAATGACATGAGAAATTCAATAACTAACTCACAGAGAAATAAACTAATATCAAACTATGCATTCATACTTCAATACCTCACCATTTGACTTGCTCTAGCTTTAGGAGGTAACTGAAAATGACATCAGTAATTTAATATCTATCTTGTAGAAGAGTAAATGAGCAAAACTGAAATAAATGACACAGTGCTGGAACTAAAAACTAAAGGAAATTAAAATCAACAGAAGGACAAGAATGATTCCGTGTCATTAGTCATTAGAAAACTATGTGCGAATGCCCGGGCTGCCTATTGTGATCTGAAACAAAAGCACTGATAAGTTAACAGTATATAAAATGTGAAAAGCTATGGACAGCTATCAAATGCTAATACCATAAGGAATGTGATATATATACAAGTGAATGATTATGGCATAAGAACATAAAGAAATAAAGCATGAAACTCTACAATAATAAACAAGACCTTGGCCTGTGCAGGGGCCCTCTGCACAATCCTTGGACAATCAACGATCAACCACGAATTTAGCTCAGAAACTGAGTCTTCTCATGTATTAAAATGTAGTCATAACACAGTGATAAAGTTACGGCACAGTGGGTTCCTTTACAGTCAGAATTACATTACCAAAAATCTAACTAATATGCGTATGAGAATGCATTATTTATAACAGAGGATAATATAACTGTTTTCCTACATTCTATGCTGATACAAGACACGTAAACAACCACGTCCCGAGATTTAGCACTATGGCTGCCATGAGGATTCAATCTTTGGAAGGTGGTTGTTGGATCTAGTCCATGGAGTAGTCCACAAGTGTTAAATTGTCCCCCGAGATCTAGGAACAACCACGCAAAGCTTCACGTGGTGAAAAGCAGTTTTACCACCGTAGGACTCTTGAGTTGACCACTGTTTTGCCCACCGTTGACTATGGCCTCTTCTGATGAATTCGACTAAGCCAATAGGACTCGGTCCATGTCCACGTTGGTTGCAACTTTCCCATGTGGCTCGATTTGCCTGAAGACACCTACAATATAGGCTTTGGCAAAATAGCTACGGAAAATTGGGCTGGCTGCAGAAAGTGACAAGATTCCACAGTTTATAAACAAAAATCTAGTTCAAATAGCATCACAAACACATAGTCAAGAAACCACCTTAAATGCCCTTTTTTAACTAATATGCAATGATACTGATGACTTAGGAGGTTCAGATGAATGGGAAGAAGCTAGAAAAAGGTGTAGGAAAAATGCAAGTTTGGGACTCAACACCTTG
>APFE031043747.1:71074-99613 GCA_000404065.3 Pinus taeda | reverse complement strand
GCATTTTGAGCCTTTGGAAGCCCAAATCTCCATAAAATCTGAAACCCATCCATAGGAAAGTGTATTTTTGCATGAAAATTCCAAAAATGCAAAGTTTTCCCCGTTCTGAGTTGACCCATGTATGTTCGCGCACAGGGTGAGACCAGTCAAATGGCCAAAACCTGTAAAATTGCACAAAAAATTCACAAATGACAAAAATTTCTCCAAATTTCTTGAAATTTGGGCTGGGAGTCCCCAATCAAGTAGGCTTTGGCCAAAATTTGGAGTGGATCGGGCGTTTTCCTTCGTTTTTGTGCTTTGGCCAACCGTCCTTGGAGCACCTTCGTTCTCGCCGGTATTTTTGACATTTCTTTAAAAACCAATGACACCTGTGAAAAAATTGAAGAGGTTTTCTTTTTGGCATGTTATGGACAAAACCTCCCCCCTCCCCTCAAAAAGTTTCTTCAAAATTCATCTTTGACTGCTCTGAAACATCATTTGAGTGAAACTTGCCCCGATGTGTGAAACAAGGAATTTTGTTGAAATGAAGGGGACATGGGGCTTCTAAATTCTTGGGGAAATTTTTGGGAGTGGGGAGGGATATTAGGAAGCAGGGAAAAGTGGAATCTCAGAGATTGAGTGAGGGGAAAAGGTCCAAAAGGGAAAAACACAGGCCCAACCTAGAAAATTGCCAGGTTGTAGCTAGAAACTAGGGTTTGTGCAAAAATGAGGATTTTGTGGGATCTGAGTGATGGGAAGTGTTTGATAAGGTACTTTAAGGATAGGGGAAGGTGTATGAACATCAAGATACAAGTTTTGCCATTGATTTGACCGTCCAAGAGAAATTGGCTTCAAAACCCTAGGAGAGGGAAATGAACTTGCCAAAGCACAACTGAAGCATGAACAAGATGTAAAATGACTCATTAGACACTGGGATGATAATGACAACCCTATGAATGATGATAGAATCAGCTGAATAGTGACATAGATTGGCATTTGGGCAACTTTAGAAGGAGTTAAGGAAAACCCTAGACCTAATGCCTAGTGACCAAATTTTGCTTGAAGACTCACTGAAATGACAAAATTTGACCTTGACACTCTGAAACCACTTTGTAAGAGCATATTTGATCACTGTAGGAAGGCTGGAAAGACTGACACTAACAGGGAGAATGTCATGTTGTGTTCCTCCATGTAGTTTTGTAGGCCCATAAGGCTTCATGAAGCCTTTCTTCCCAATCTCTTCTGTGTAGATGAATAGTCTTGGTAATGATCCCTTCAATTACTTTGTTTGTGGACTCCACTTGACCATTTGCTTGCAAATGGTAAGGAGTGGATTTTCTATGCTTGACCTTGTACGCTTCCATCAGCTTCTCCACCATCTTGGATGTGAATTGACCTCCCTGATCTGTCACAATTTCTCTTGGAACACCAAAGCGAGTAAAAATATCCTCATAAAGAAAATTAACAACTGAATTTTTAGTAGCAGAAAATAATGCTTTGGCTTCTACCAATTTAGTGACATAATCAGTACATACCAATATATACCTTTTCTATTTGGATGGAGGATAATAGGTCCAATAAAGTCTAAAGCTCATTTTTCAAAGGGTTCGATGAGTACCTGAGGTTGTAATGGCATCTCATTTCAGGGGGTAGGTTTCCCTACCCTTTGGCAGTTGTCACACCTTTTGACATATTGTTTTGCATCTTTGAAGAGGGATGACCAATAATATCCTAAAGAAAGGATTTTATAGGTTGTCCTCTTGTCAGCAAAGTGCCCACTGCACGGTTCATCATTACATGCTTTGAGAATATCAGGCATTTCATCTTCCTTGATCTTCTGATGAGAAAGTTTGGCCCTATTTTAAACAAATCGTTAGAAATCCATGAATATCTTGAACTCTCCTGAATAATCTTTCTTCTTTCACTAGGAAATAAATGTGGAGGTAGTTTCCCTGTAACCAAATAGTTAGTCATATCTACAAACCAAGGAGTTTTACTAGTGATTGCAAATAAGTACTCATCAAGAAACTTATCCTCTACAGGTGAATCTTCTTTGATATTCTGAATCCTAGACAAGAAAACAGCTACTGTGTTTTGTTTCCCTGGTCTATCTAACACAGTAATATTGAATTCCTATAAAAGTATGAGCCACCTTGTAACTCTACCATTAGTAACAGGCTTGTTCATTAGATATCTAATTGCAGAATGATCAGTATGAATAAAAGTTTCATAGCCTATTATATAATGTCTGAACTTATTAATTGCATGAACAACAGCTAAGAACTCTTTTTCAGTCACAGTATAATTCAACTCAGTGGGAGTCAAATTTTTACTGGTATAGTAAATGGCATAAGGAACCAAGTCTTTTTGTCCTAATACAGCTCCTAAAGATGTATCTAAAGCATCTATAGAAATATGGAAAGGAAGTTTCCAATTTGGTCCTCTTAAGATAGGTGCTTCAGATATTCTTGTTTTCAAAGCTTCAAATGTGGTTTGGCAATCAGGACTCCATTTGAATTCATAGTCTTTTGTAAGCAGTTTGAAGAGTGGATATGCTATTTTGGTAAAGTTTTCTATAAATATTCTATAATATCCAGTAAATCCTAGAAAACTTCAAACATCTTTTTGAAAATTTGGAATAGGTAACTTGGAGATGACTTCAACTTTTGATTTATCAAATTTAATCCCATCCCCTAAAATATGATGTCCCAAAACAATACCTTCATTAAACATCATAAAGAATTTTTCATGGCTTAATGAAAGGTTTGTTTCTTTACATCTTATAAGGAATTCTTCCAAATTTTCTAAGGCTTCTTCAAATGTATTACCGTAGACTGTAAAATCATCCATATATACCTCTACACAATCATGGACTAGATCAGAAAAAATTTCTAGTACTGCTCTTTGAAATGTTGTTGGTGCATTGCATAATCCAAAAGAAAGCACTCAGTAGGAAAAAGTTCCCCATGGACAAGTGAATGTGGTTTTATCCTGATCTTCAGGTGCTACCTGAATTTGATTATAACCACCAAAACCATCCAAAAATGAAAAGTACTTTTTGCCTGCTAATGTATCTAATACTTGATCGAGAAAGGGAAAAGGAATGTGATCCTTCAAGGTTGCTTTATTCAATTCCCTGTAATCAATGCACACCCTCCATTTACCATTCTTTTTGGGTACTATCACCAAGGGAGAAACCCATCAGCTATCTGAGATTGGGTAAATTAAGTTCACATTGAGTAGTTTTTGGAGCTCTTCTTTCACAATCTCCCTTAGATTTGGATTCATCCTTCTCTAAGGTTGTCTGATTGGTCTATTGTTTTCCTCAATATAGATATGATGGATGTAAGTCTTAGGGTCAATACCTTTCATATCAGTATACTCCCATGCAAATGGAGTATAATGCTTTTGCAAGATTTTGGTTAGCTCTTCCTGTTGTAACTTTTCCAAATTTTTATAAATATTCAGTGTTTTGCTTGGAAAAATTTCAACTGCAGAACTGCCAAACTCTTCCATATAGTAGAGAGACATTTGCCTTGATGACAAATATTCAGTATCAGAATCTAACTGAAATTGTGTGTGGTCATATTCTGAAGATGTTTCAAAATTTTCTAATGTATTCAAGATTTGACTATCTTCACTAACTTCAGAGAGAGTAAAGATAGTTTGTATAGTATCTTCATCAACGACCCATTCATTGTCTCCTACTTCTATAATTGCTTTTGTTGGAGGATACAAAGTGAATTTCTTTGTTGAACTACCATCAAAAATGTACATGTCCCCAGATCTACAACTAATAAAAGCATCAGCTGTGGCTAGCCAAGGTCTTCCCAAGATAAGTGGGTGCCCTCCTAGATTACTATTGGGAGTCAAAATCATGAAATCTACTGGATATTCCCAAGAATCTAAGGAGACGGAAATATCTTCTAGTACACCATCTAGTTTGATTTCTGATTTATCTGCAAGTTGCAGTAAGGTAGGCATAAAAAGAAGATTAGGAAGTTTAAGTTGTTCCATAGTTGTCTACTCATAATGTTTATAGCAGCCCCTAAGTCAATCAACATATTTGGAATTTCTATCTAATTTATGTGTGTCTTGGCAATTGGACTACCTGGATCCACATATTTCTGCATGGTAATCTTTCCCATCATGATATCTGCTATTTTTCCTACCAGGTGGATTCTTTTTGTGTCTCTTGGTTTCCTACCTGGTCTTTTAATACTCAACTCCTTTATTGTTTTTACTAGAATAGGAATCTGTCTAATGGCTTGTAGCAAGGGAATCTTGATACAGACATTCTTTAATTCATCTAGGACATCATAGTCAGGCAACAAGATTTGTTTTTCCACCCCCTTGTCAATTTGTAATATTTCAGGGAAAGGTGTGGATGTAGATACAGGTTGCTCAACTATAGGAGTTGTGGGGGTTGACTCTTTTTGTTTTTCTTTTTGAATGGTTGGGTTTTTAAGGGATGCTTCTTCAAAAATTTTATTGACTTTCAAAGAATCCTCCTCATAAACATCTTGCTCTTGAACATCTATAGAAGGTTTTTCCTTTTCTAAAATCCTACCAGATCTAAGTTGAACATCATTAAGATCTAGAGGAACAATCATGTAGGTAGGAAATTGTTGTCCTTCTACCATAGAAATATTTTGAGGGCCTTTGTTGTTGGGATTTGGTAATGGTTGGGCTGGTAGTTGATTTGGCTTTTGTTGAAATGGAAGCAAGAGTTGAGGATTTTGATTTTGTTGAGGAGGTTGTTGTTGTGGAAATGGCAATGAAAGTTGTGGGCTTTGATTTGGAAGTTGCGTATTTTGTTGTTGATTTTGTGGAAGAGGATAGCCTTGATAAGATGGAGGATATTGGTAATATTGAGCAAATCTCCCATAAGGATTTTGTAACCCTTGTGCCCATGATTGAGATTGATACTGATTTTGAGGTTGGGGCCAAGGTTGTTGCCAAGAATTTCAATTTGGTGGAGGCAGAAAATTCATAGGATTATTAAATCCTTGATTTTGTTGCCCTTGCCAAGGTCTTCTTGAATCAAAACAAAGATATTCTACTGAATTTGGGTCCTCCTGAAAGACAAATTTGAGCCCTGGGATTGAAGGACAATCCTTGGTCTCATGACTTTCTAAGCAAATCATACATTGTTGGTCACTTTAATTTCTTATTAATTTAAACAACCAAGTTCTACATGAATTGTCAACCTAAGGAAGTCTATTTATTTCAAAGGCAATCACACACTGCATATGCTCAATCCCAAAAGCAATGAAAAGTTGTAGTAACAATTATGCTAATCACACCTTGCTTTAACAAACTGAAGTTCTACTCTGAGTTACAGCAAGAACAATCTCTCTGTTGCAGACAATTATCAAAACAATCCTAGATTATGTTAAAAAGAACAACGTAGGAAAAGAAATCATTCTGCAGAGGAAAAGACTAATTGTGCTATAACAGAGAACAGGACCCTATTCCCCAAGCAGGAACCTTCAGCACCTGTTTCTGACTACCATGCTTCACAAACTCACTTTTGTAAACCAGATCACCAATTAAAACAATCACTGATTACCTATGAATGAATTTATGAAAACAATCAAATAGTTAAATAGAAATAGGGTATCATCAGCAAATATAGAGTTCCAATAATGCATAAATAATTTTAGCAAACATATTTTAACAAGGCATGAATGGAAAATAATAACACTTAACACACTACAGGAATTAATGGATGAATCTTGTGAGGAAGGTGGGCCCTTTTCTTCTCACAAGGTTCCCCAGAAAAAGGAACTAAGACGAAATGCTCAGAACAATATTTTATTCATCTGTCAATGTATCATGTTACAAAAAGATTCAATGTCCCTTTTCTTTCAGCTTGACCTTCCTGTAGTCTGTCTACCCCTCTAATGCTGATGTTTCCTCTTTTTAAAGAGGAGACATCTACTATACATTAATTACATTAGAAATCTCGATATGCTAAAATAGGATAATTGATTCTTCCATTAGCAAAATGTTGTTACAATGGTTGTGACAACGTCGATTTTGCAATGTAGTTGTTGTAGCCAGTGTAATAGCTCCTTCGATGATCTCTTCTTGTTGCTGCCAAAAATGAAATGCAAATCACGGGTTGTTTCAACAACGAGATTTGCGCATTGTTCTAACTGTTTCAGCAACGTAGACCGCAACGATAAATCTGCAGACTTCAGACTGTTTCAGCAACTATATATTTCCGATCAATGGTTAATTATGAAAGTAACGTAAAATTATATGCAAAACAAATTAAACATATAGTAATGAGAAGAAATATTATATACCTTTGGAAAATGGATTAAAGTGATAGCATAGACTTTAAATATGGATTGAAAAAGGGTGGAATGATAGCAAAATGTATGAGCAAAAAGATACAATGTAGGGTCCTAACATACATGTTTCTACAACTTTTGCATCCAAGGGGCATTCCCTTAGAGCATATTTCTTTCTACATTTTGGGAAAAAGATGGCTAAGGCAGCAGCTTCTGTTCTCTGCTTGTTTTGTATTTTGAGGGTGTCTAATTGTTCACTAAGGCTCCCTAAAATGTCAGTTTTGAATTCATCAAGCATATTGCCAATATCTGCCCTACTTATTGATCCAGTTGTATATTTGTTTGCTCTAATAAGAGAAGGATCTCTAGGCCTTTTTCTAGTTTTAGGTTTTCCCCTTCAGAGATGGATACATAGTTATGCTATGTCATGTAGTGGAAGTTGAGAAATGTCAACCTTCCCCATCATGTTTAAAATATCTATCCATTCATCTCTAATGGCTTTCAATAGAAGGGCTTTCAAGGTTTCCTCGTCTAAATTGTTCATTGTTTCTCTCTTTAACTTGTATTGAAATATTTCAAGTAAATCCTCCAAGTTCTCATCTTCTTTTTGCATCATTTTGAATACCTCATCCTTATGATTAGTGGGCATACAATAATCCAGATATCTATCCAAAAATGTTTGCCTCATATCATTCAAAGTCCTAATAGATTGAGTGACTAACCCCATGAACCATTTTAGAGCAACCCCTTTCAAATTTGAAGGAAACAGTTTGAGTTTTTGAGAGTCTTCTAGATAGTCAAGGTTCGGCATAAGACTTCAAACTCTAATAGAAATGTCTCAGGATCCTCACTTCGCAATCCATAAAAGTTTGGGAGGACAGATGGTGAAATGTTTTTCATTATTGTATGGGTTTCCTCATTGACTATAGGGAATCCAAATGAGTTATCTCCTTCCATATTTCCCCCATTATCACCTCTACCTCCTCCATTGTTACCTCTACCACCACCTCCATTATTTCCTCTACCTCTACCTCTACCCCCTCCTCCAAATAGTGAAAATTTTCCATCTTGTACTTCTTCTGCCATGATAGTTTCCTTAGAGTCTTCTGGTTCTTCTATGAATGGCTAATGAAAGAGAGTCTCTACCTCTTCTTCTTCTCTAGGTGATTCTACTTCTTTACTGCAATAGGTTCCCATATAGAAGTGAAGAAGGGTTCTTCTCCTAGGTCAGATTTAGTAAATAGTGTGGGAGACTCTTCTAATTTCATTGCTGCCCCTTAAATTCTAGGAATCCTAAGGCTAGGAGTGTGAGTTTGGGATGGAGGTGTATCTTGTCTATTCCTTGAAGTAGTTGGAGTTGTAAAAATCGAACTTTTTCCCCTAGCTATAAACATTCCCCTAGAATCTCTTTCTTTATGCATGTCATTTTTTTTAAATGATTTTTTTAATTGGGCTAATAATCCTTTTTCTGATCTTCCAGATCACACTAGGTGCAAGAAGACAACATACTCAAGAAATTATTGAACTAATAACTCTCTTTTCTGATCTTTCAGATCACGTTAGGTGCAAGAGGAGAGCATACTTCAAGAAATTATCAATTTTTCCCTATTTTTTTTTAATGTAAGAGATAGGATACCTAGTTACACTTCCCTGGAAATGGTGCCAAAATGTTTAGTCAATTTAGTGTGTCCTAAATTGCTACATAAGTTATCAATCCGGGAGTCGTAAACTGATGAAGTGTGGCACACTATATGTGCAAGACAACCTCTTTCTTACTTTATTGTTTTCAGTTTTTATCATGTTTTTGGGGTTTTGTCTTTGTTGGTCTCCTAAAGTGTTTAATGAAAATGGAAATCCTAGTCTAAGGTTTCAAGAATTCTTCTAAAGGTCAAGTATGGATGTAGAATTGAAGACAAGTTTTATGCCTCCTATGGTAATTTCCAAACTTAGCACTTCAAAGATCTCAAAACATGCTATTTATAAAATCAGAACTTGAACAAAAGTGTAAACATGCAGCTACATAAATCAATCAAAAGATGAAGTACTGAAATGAGGTTACTATCTCTGTTGTCCATCTAATTACAGAAATAAAATCTAAACTACTGCATTCAAAACCAAAAAGAATAAAGAAGCTGGAAACTAGTCACTGATTTCACCCATAATCACAATATTTCGTCAATTAACTTATAAAACGGGGTTAAGCTAAAGACACTAGAAATATCATCATATGGCATGAAAGAATGACATTTAAATTATCTACTTGCAGACTAATGAAAGCAAAATCAATTACCTCACCTACAATCACAATAGCTCACCAATTAACTTCTAAAACGGGGATAAGCTAAAGCCATCAGAAATATCGTCATGTAGCATGAAGAACTGATATCTAAACTATCTATTTGCGGGCTAATGAAAGCCAAATCAAATTATTTCACCTATAATCACAATAGCTTGCCAATTAACTTCTAAAACGGCGTTAAGCTAAAGGCACCAGAGATATCATTATAGCATGAAGAACTGATATCTAAATCATCTAAAAGCAGTAAACAAATCTCATTAAAATAAAAGCATGACAACTGGAATTAAAAGCTAAAGTTCAGCAGAGAAAGCAAGTCTCAGATCACCACTTGATGCAAAAACTACATTAAAAGGCTCGAGCATAACCTATCCTGAAATGCATTGATCAGTGTTAGTGGAAAATATAACAATGTTGCAAAAACATGTACAGGAGTAAAAACAATTAATACCATAAACAAATCATGAGAAATGTACAGTTGAAATAAAAGAAAACATGCATGAAAACTATACAAAGCGAAAGGAAAAACCTCAGCCAATAGGGGCCCTCTGCACAGCCTTGGATTAATACGTTTTCACTTCAAACCACGCTTTAAACAGTCATAAAAGAAAACAGAGTTCTTGTATTACGAAACAGAGGATATGTCTCTCGGTTACAACAGCAAAATAACGTTAAAACAACAGTATCAAGACTAACTACTTGTGTTGCAAATGCTTATACTTATAGAGGAAATAGATAACTATCTTTTGGAGAAAAATCTTCAGCAATGGACATGTGAACAGGTCAGAATCCGGAAGTTCAGCCTCTTGGTTGCCATAAACATTAAATCTACGCAAAGTGGAAGTTAGATTGTGTTATGGAGTCAGTCTACAGATGGAAAAAATGGATCCATGAACCCAAGAACGATTTCGGACTTTTTCATGTGCTGGAACAGAGTCCTAGTTGACGTAGGACTCTCTGTTGACCATCCTTTGACCAATGTCTTTCTTCACGAATTCGGCTAAACAGATAGGAGCTTGTACATGTGTGGATCATTTCTAAGCTGCCCATGTGTGTCGTTTCTCCTGCCGACACCTGTAACCTACAGAACAATGAAAATAGTTGCAGAATTGTGAGTCAGCTGCGGAAAGTGGCTACATTCCGTAGCTAATGAACAAAATCTAAATCAAATAGCACACACAAGGATATAGTTTTAAAATCACTTAAATGCACTCCTAAAATCAATATGTAACAATTTTTGATAACTTATGAGGCACTGGTATGGGAAAATAGAGGAGAAAAGATTTAGGAAAGTATGTAGAAGAGAGGTAGTTCTGGGGCTCAACACTTAAAAAATTTGTAGAAAGGTTATTCACTCTTCTTAATTGATGAAGTGATATGGAGAACTACGAAATAATGACGAATATGATACTCTTGGATAAAATATATGAGTTGTTGAGAGTAAAAATAGTGAAAATCTAGGCCATAGTGGAAGCGGAAATGGCAGTTATAGGGATTAGAATCAAAAGGTTGGAAACCACTTTTATTAAAAAGGTAGTGGGACTAGAAGAAGATTTGGCACGTTGTGAGAACCTGATTGACTTGGAGAATCAAAGCATAGATGTCGTGGAAAGGAAGGTGTAGGGGGAAGTAGCAAAATCAAGCTAGGAAATGTCAAAAGTTGGTCCATCAAGGTCCTATTAACTCTTGTTTTTCTCCTTATCTATTATAGATAGATTTTTTTATTAGGTATATTTTATAGGGTATATAGGAGGAACCAGTTCAACATATTATTTAGAAGAAAGAATAGGAGAAAAAAAGAAATTTTGTGTATCTGTATGTTGTATGAAATCTCATAAACATATGGGCTATGTAAAGGGTTTTGCCCCTGAAACTAGTTTATGTGTTTAATACAAATCTCCTAAATGTTTCACTAAAAAAATAATTAATTAAACATAATTAATTCACTTTAATAAATATATGTTAATTAATTGAATTTTTTTATATAATGTGGCATGTGAATTAAACATTGGAATGCCCATTTTAATTTTGAGGAGAGTTACATGGATCAAGTATCTGAGAAGGGAAAACCTAAATTTTTTGCAATGTCGTACGAATGCACTACAAAGAGGTAATGTGTAAAGGAGGGTCGAGACAAGGGGGTCCTTGTGGCCACCCACAAAGCAACCCACATTGCATTAAAAAATAAAACTCAAGTTAATCACAAGGGTACGGGCACAAGGACAATGAGAAATACAGTCCTACAAGGGACGATTGTGACCTTCTCTCTTTCCTACAGGTTCCCTTGTGGGGATCTCACCATACATAAGCGGGAACAAGCATTATTGTATGTACATGTGCTTGTTGGGGCTAAAAAACCACGGTGTTTTATGTGACTAATAAACCATCATGCTTGCTAAGGCTAATAAACCATCATACTTGCTAAGACTAATAAACCATCATGATTGTCTTGGTTGATAATCCACCTGCAAGTGAGAAGGATCCCGCAACTCACCTAGAAAATATTTCTAGAAAAATATAAGTTCTTATATCCAGATCCGGCACAAGGGTGGCAGGTTCCAACAAGAGTCTCGTGATTTGACTAAGGTTGGGAGGATAAGTGATAACTCTTCTCTAATTAACAAGAAAATAACCTTACGAGAGAAGTCATCTAACTTTTGTATGTGCATTATGAATGTTACAAAGAATATGTGTGTGTTTGTATGAACAAAGGGTCTTGTACTATGTACTTTAACTATAACCTCCATTAATTATATAAATTGAGTGTCTGAACCATCACAACCAGTATTTTTATAATTCCACATCTGCCTACATATGTTCTCAATTCTTGTATACGTATTCCCATAATAGGGCCAGTGTCATGTTTAATTGACTAATTCAGTATGTGCATTTTTACCAAACATGTAAGTTGTTTGGTTGTGGGCAGAGACACTTTGAATGGGTGATAGACACTTTAAATTATGAAACTCAAAGGCGTTAAATGAACGATGTGAATGTGTCAAATTTCTTCTCTTATTTTATATATGATCCTAAAGCCTTGTAATATTGTGTAGATATTGTTAAATTAAGGGATTGTACATTTATATGAGTTTGGTGCATTGTCTTCAAACTAATCTGATCTGAATTTAAATAGGAATGCAACAAATTATAGATATAACCATAACTACAAAGATGCAACAAAAATAACACTTCATTTCATTAATATAAATTACTGAAATATGCTTACAAACAGAATGGAAATTTGACTAGCTCGAGCGATGGTAGCTTGTCTCTAAGAAGAGATGTGGCGGCTACATGCCTTTAAATTGTGTTGCAATGAGGCTGAGAGGCCTATTTATTATTGAGAAATAATGGAAAACCCTAAACATCCAAAAACCTAACCCTAGGAGAGGAAGTGCCAAAACTATGGGCATGTTTGGGTAAATTGGTACATCAACTTCCTGGGATCGTAACTTTGGCATACTATATTTGTTTGATGCGCACAATACCTCGTTAGAAAGATATATCTGAGGACTAAAACTTCCAACCAGCCAACATTGAACAAAACACCATATTGCCTCATATATTCCCAAAAGGTGTCGTTTAGGGCCTCAAAACGGCACCGAAAGTTTAGGACCCGAAAAACTGCCAAAAATAGTAAATTATGCTACAATTAAGGAAACTAAAAAACTAAAAGAGATAGTGGTGGGGTTCCTAGTGGAATAGGTGGGTGGCCACCAACATCCACCTCGACCAGTCCTCCCCCCTTAGGAAGTAATGGTCCCCATTGCGTTGAATGCCTCCATGAGATGGGAAACTTCTATTGAACTTGGTCCCTAGTTAGCCACTTGCGTTAGTGTAGGAAATGGCCCGCTTTGACAAACCGATATAGTTGGAACTTCTATAGATGAGTGTTCTTGACCTTTGTGTCCATAATCCGATTAGTTTTGGCCTGTTCCATGTAGTCTAGGTTTAACTCTGTTGGTGTGAGTTGTTCTGTAATGTCCAATGTGTCCAGAAATGGTGGGAAGTATAGTCGAAGGTAATCCACATTGAACATTAGCTGAAATCCAAGGAATGGGGGAAGGTTGAACTCAAAAGCATTGTCTCCCATAGACTTGTTAATGGTGTAAGGACCATATCGGATTGGATTGAGCTTCTGATGGGCTCTAGTAAGGTGTTCTTTCTCCAAATGCAACTAGACTTTCTCGCCCACCAGAAACTTGTGTGGCACCCAATGTTGATCATTTCGTTGCTTGTACTTGGCATTTTACTTCTCCAGGATTTCATGAAACTTTTGGTGGCTATGTTTGATGCGTTCAATAAATATGGTCGCTTTATCAACCTCAGAGAGTACATGTGTGGATTTTGTCCACGTAGTCGCATGAGGCATGACAACATCAATCGGACATAATGGTTGAAATCCTAGACCCACTTAAAAGGGACTACGAGAATTTGAGCTATGGAGAGCTATATTATAACTGTTTTGCACATATATAAGACTCTCATCCCAGGTTCGAGAATTCTTGGAGTTGTACATGCAAAGTATGTTCACTATCATCCTATTGACGACCTCCGTCTAGCCATCAGTCTGGGGATGGAAGGCAGTTGATTGGTGAGCTTGGTGTCCAATAATGTCCAGAGGCTTGACCAAAATGTGCTCAGGAACCTGTTATCCTGATATGATATAATGGTATGCGAGATCCCAAAATGTACACATACTCGTTCAAAGAAGAGTTTTGTAGTGTTCTCTGTGGCGATACTCTTCTTTCAGGCCGCCAATATAGCCATCTCAGAAAATTTGTCCAAGACCACAAATACACAGTCATTACCATTCTTGGTAGAAGGGAGGTAAAACATATATTCCATGGAGATGGAATCCCACAGGCGGCTAGGAGTAGGCAAAGGAGTGTACAGGCCTTGCTTCTTAATGGTTGGCTTGGTGATGGCACACGCAGTGCAGGATCTGATATATTTCCCAACATCCAGTCAGAGTTTTGGACAATAAACTTTTGTAGTACAACCATAGTTTTATCCACACCAAAGTATCATGTGACTCAATTGTAGTGTGCCTCCCAAATCAGCTTGGCATGCTAGCTTTAAGGAATACAAAGGTGGCCTAGGTAGCATAATAATGCATCCTGGAGGTGGAAATCAAGAAATTTCTTACCAGCTACTAGCATCTGGTACATCAAGGTGAACTCCTGATCATTTTTTTATAGTTGCATCCATCCAAAGGTCCTGTGACCACAAGAGTTGAGAACAGTAGTCAGTGGTGCAACTAGGGGCCGGCAGAGGCAGTCTGCAACATGATTGATGCTACCCTTTTTGTATTTAAAATTCAAGTGAAATTATTACAGATATGTAGACCACTTCTGATGGCGATCATTCTACAACTTCCCTTGTGTCTATATAAACTAAAGAGGTTGGTGATCGATGTGGATGGTTGTCTCCTTCCCCAGAATGTAGTGCTTCCATTGTCGGCAAGCCTGCACGATGGAATACATCTCCTTATCATAGGTGGGGTACTTACGAATTATATTGGAAAGTGTCTCACTATGATATTCCATTGGATGCTCATGTTGGGTGAGGACTACACCAATAGCATAGTCTGAGGCATTTGTCTTGATTTCAAATGGTTGTTGCAGGTCTAGCAATGTGAGTACCAGTACAGAGCAAAGGCCGTGCTTTAACTCAAAAAATTCCTTATGTTAGGACTCAGACCAGGAAAACTTTTCTTTAACCCAGCCCTTAGTAATTTGAATCAAAGGCTGAGTGACATGGGAGAATCATAACACAAACCTCCCATAGAAATTTGCAAGGCCCAAAAATCTACAAAGCTTCGTTAGAGTGCTCGGGGCTAGCCAGTACCACATGACTTGGATCTTGGCTGGGTCGACATGCACACCACACTCATCTATGATGTAACTTGAGTATTGGACCTGGCTCATGCCAAAGGTGCATTTATCCAAGTTAGCACACAGATTGTGTTACCGAAGGGTTTGAAGGACATGTTGAATGTGTTGCAAGTGTTCTTCCCAACTCTTATTGAAGATGACGATATTGTCCAAATAAACCACCACGAACAAGTTGGTGAAGGGTCGCAAGATGTCATGCATTAGTAAATAGAAGTAGCAGGGGAATTTGTCAACCCGAAGGGCATAATCAACCATTCAAAAAGGCCTTCCATGGATTTAAAGGTGGTCTTCCATACATCTGTGGGCTCTGTTGGAACCTGGTGATAACCAGACTTCAAATTGATCTTGCTCAAATGCTTGGCCCCCTTGAGTTGGTCTAGCAAGTAATCAATCTGTGGGATTTCATACCTGTTCCTGACAATGATTTTGTTTAGTGCTCGATAATAAATGTAGAGACTCTAGGTCCCATACTTCTTCTATACAAATACAATTGGGCTCCCACAAGGCGAGGAACTTGGTCGGATGTTCCCTTTCTGCAGTAACTCCTAGATTTACAGCTTGATCTCTTCATTTTCGTGAATGGAGTGGCGATATATCATTCTGTTGGGTAGAGGTGGTCTGGGAGTCAAATCAATTGAATGATTGACCTGACAATGTAAGGGTACCCTTATGGGTGAGGAAAATATATCTTAGGGGCCATGGTTGTGGCTACAACCTTCCCCTTACTTTGAGAGCGAATCAGAAATAAAACAAATTTCCCAATCTGAGGGATGACCTTACTGCATTTCTTAGAAAATATCAAAGACATGGCGATAGGTGGGGCTACCTCTGGTATCTTGTATAACTTAGTACCCAAAGAAATAATAACGGAGTGAGGTCTAGACTCATATATAGCATGTCGCTTCCATAAGTATGGTTGTCCTAATAAAACATCGCAAACTTCAAGAGGAGAAACATCACACAATACCTCATCCGTGAAGGGCTTGATGTTGTAGGGAAGGAGGCACTACTGGCTGATGTGAAGATCTCATCCTTGGTGAAGCCACTTGATGGTATATGGTTGTGGAAGTGTTGTAGTCAGTAGCCCCGACCGCCTCATGACCTCTACTGAAATGAGGTTCTTTTGGCTCCCACTGTTGATAATGAATTGTAGCAGAGAACCCTTCACCCACATCTGCGAGTGGAATAGGCACTCCCCCTCTTATGGATATCTAGGCTCAATCTTTTGGATCTTGGTGGTGGTCATAGTGGCATTGGGCTTCGCGTCAATGCTCTACTTCCCTTTGTCATTCCCCTTGTTGATTTCTGACTTAGAGTCATAACATGCGTCAAACTTAGAAGCCTTCAGCTAGGCCGCCAGTGACTTCTTGGCCCGAAACTCACTTGTGTTGTGAGTGGAGCTCTTATGTAACTCACACCACTTTCCCATGTCCTTCTTTATCTGCGTGGTGTTTTTATTTTGTAGCGGCTTCAGCAGGTTATGCTAAGTCAGCCCGCCTTGGCTTTGCCCTTTTCTCTGCGATTTGGGGATGCCTTTCCCTTACTTCGGATTCGCAAATCCAAATTCTTTCTTTTTTTGTTTAAGCTTCTGCTTGATCTGGACAACATATTGGTATGTTGTGGCAAGGAAGGAGATGTCCAGGAACTCCATCTCATCCTGGATGTACCTGTGTAGGCAATTGTGGTACTTGAGTACCAAATGTTTCTTAGAAAGATTGATACCCAAATTTGTGTGAAGGGTATGAAAAACATTGGTAAACTCTGGCACATCTTGGTCCCTTTTGTATCACAATGTGGTCCACATTTTGTATTTATCCTCATAGCTCATGACAAGGTAGTACTGCTCCTTGATGGCGTCTAGGAACGAATCCCAAGTGGGTGCTGCCGAAAATAATGAGAGCATACTTTCATCCTTCTGCTCACAATAGGTTTCCCACCAGTCCTGGACGTGGGAGGCTCTTTCAGAAGAGAAAAAGTAATATTTTCCTGGATGGAAAAATCATGAATAGAAAAATATCCTTCTAACATATTTAACCACTTATCTATGGCTTCTGCATCTATCTGACCCTCAAATATGAGAATTTCAAAGGTAACTTGTACCTTAAAGGGTGTGGCACTTCCAGAGTAGCTACAGGAAGTAGATGCATCGCCCTTGGATAGCCGCTAAAGGATCTGGGAAAAGTTGTCCATCATCGCATTCCTATGTTGCTCGAGAGCTTCTTCGAGAAAGATTTTGAAAGGATCTCCATCCCCCTCGTCTTTATTTTCTTCCCCCATATGAGTCCATCGGGATTTGTGAGGCTGATCTTGCAAAGGTTTGACCAGTTCAAGCCCTAACTCCTTATATCCCGAGCTCGTTGGGGATATGCAAAGAAAAAAAAACAAAGAACAGACTGCTCTAATACTACTGATTTGAATTTAAACGAGAACGCAACAAATTACAGATATAACCATAAATACAAAGATGCGGCAAAAATAACACTTCATTTCATTAATATCAAATACTGAAATATGCTTAGAAACAAAATGGAAATAAGGCTAACTCAGGCGATGGAAGCTTATCTCTGAGAAGAGATGTGGTAGCTACATGCCTCTAAGCTATGTTACAATGAGACTCAAAGGCCTATTTAATGTTGAGAAATAATGGAAAACCCTAAACATCCAAAAACCTAACCCTAGGAGATGAAGCGCCAAAAATATGGGCCCTATTTGGGTAAATTGGTACATCAACTGCCCCAGGTCGTAAATTTGGCATACAATCTTTGTTTGGTGCGCACAATAACTTGTTAGAAAAATTTCCAAAAATAGTAATCTATGCTACAGTTAAGTAAACTAAAAAGTTGAAAGAGATAGTGTTGGGGGTCCTAGTGGAATAGGCGGGTGGCCACCAACATCCACCTGGATCATAATCAAAGAAAACATTTCAAATCTTTAGAACAAAATCACATTTGATAAGGAAGATGATTGGGTCTTCTTTTGCTCCATGAATAAAAATCATTTGATATTCGAGTGAGTGGTATTATTAGGCTATATAGGGCATAACAAGCAGATGCAAAATTTGACTAGCACTTGGTAAACTTTGAGGAGGCTCACAAAACCTTCTGAATATTTATTAGAAGCCTTTTTGGGATGAAGCCATTTGTTCAATCCATGGAGGCATTTGTGGTATCGCTCCCCCGCAATAGTTTATGATCAAATGTCTTTAGTCTTTGAAAAAGGTGATGGAAACCTTTAAAAAGAAACCAAATTTTACCATTGGGAATTACACTAATCCAATATATGTCCATATTTATACTCCATTAGTTCATTTTTTACATATAATATAAATATATGTTTCTTATGTGTGGTTGGTTTGATGATATACTTTAAAGGAACTTTGATGGACCATCCCAGTTTGATAATCAAATTACATTTATACTTTTCAAATTTTTTGTTGTAATTGATGGTGACATTAGTTTTGAGATTAATACTCCACCTTGACGCATCATAGGGGCTTAAATTATAACAATAATTTTGATAATGACAAGTCCCAAGCTCATCTATTATTATTAGATCTTTATATTTTCGGTAGTTTCAACCTTGACCATTTTAAGGATGTTACTTATTATTGGATTGGTTAAAGCATGAATGTATTTAACCTATAATGATAGCCTTCGTTGAATCCTAACATTGAATTCATGCTTTACATTAAATTTTGTTGAATTCAATTGATCCACGACTATAACCTTGAAAGTTTTCCATTAGTATGAATTCGAGGAAGTAACAAGCATCAGGACCTTAGTACTAGAACCAAGAGGAGTGGGAGGACCATATTCACACTGAAGGTGGCCTTCTAGATGTGCTAGCCTTTCATCCAGTCTATCCAGAAATAAATGTTGATTTCTCGAATCTCTCTTAATGTCCTCCAGGGAGGAAAATACATTATATCTCTCCTCTTGTTTGTCCTTTATCACCCTACCAAGAAATTTTTTCATTTTTCAATGCAATACTCTAGAATTGAGATATTGTTTCATTCATTCATTGGTGTGACTAGGTTTAGAAACCTAATAAGAGGCCTCTTCCAAAAAATTTGAATCAGAAAAGGCTTGATGTTCTACATTAACCAGGGACTCTAGGTTATAGATTTCATGACTAGACTCAGGGGGAACAAAAACATGAAAATACCCAACGACTTCATGTGCATGTTGTTGAGCCTGATTTTGGCCCTGGGGGAACCAACCACCATCCACGTATGATTGTGTATACATTGTCTTGGTGGCATATTCTGTGGGTATGGCACTCTCTCAAGGTTCTCAAAAAGGTGTGCAGAGGAAGGGGAAGCTAAGATATACCAAGTTGTAATAGTAGCTTCTCTAGTCGATCTGATCTGCAATATCTTCTCATCTCTACCTTGTGGTGGATCGTATTTAAATTATGCGGTGTTGATTTATATTGCTCTGAGGTGGATCGATGTTATAACTGTGTGATTTGATTCATATATGGGGTGAAAACACATTTATTCATGTGTGTGTGGTGATTGGGTACAATATTTTTGTGTTGCAACCTCAGACCTCATAGCTTCTCGGGCGATCTATAGCTTCTCCCGCCGATCTGATCTGTAGCTAGATTTGGCCGATCTGCAGCTTCTTTGACAATCTACAGCAGCCTATACAACAAAGGCAAATATACAGATTCTCGAATCTGCAGCTTCTCGGGCGATCTACAGCTTCTCCTGTCGATATGATCTGCAGCTTCTTCTTCCGTCGGTCTGATCTGTAGCTTCCCCGACGATCTGCAGCTAGACGATCTGTAGCCCTCCAAGATCTGCGACACTCCAAGTTAGATCTGCAGTCCAAGTTAGATCTAACAGGTCTGCCACTCTATCTACCAATTCCTACTCTTTGGTTTTATATTTATCCAGATCTGCCGCTCTATTGAGATATAGAGCGGCTCTCTAGATTTGCGGCTCTCCAAGTTGTAGATTTGTCGATTATGTAGCTTCTCTTCGGCAATCTTCTATACTTAGCAAGAGAGAATTCTCCAGATGTCTCCCAGCTTCGCGAAAATAACTATTGGCTCAGTTTCGTCCACCTCTGGAGGGCAAGCTCCTGCCCATATTGTCAGTGAAGCCCCAGCTCCCACTGTCCAGGTGGTCCAGGCCTCCCTCGATGAGGCTTTGAAGTTCTCTGAAAGTGCCCTAATCTACCGATTCAATGGTTTTTGGCCGCGACTGACAGCTCTCCATAGTTGGATCTCAGAGGTATGGAAGCCTCTAATTCTTGATGCAATTAATATCTACCCCTGTGCTAGGGGTTTCTTTATCGTAAATTTTGAAAACCCTGAAAGCAGACAATGTATTCTAGATTCCGGCCCTTGGTTTTGGGAAAAATCAGGCCTATTCATGAGGCCATGGAACCCATCATTCGATCCCTCAACAACAGTGATAACCTCAGCACCAGTTTGGGTGAGATTGCCAAACCTACCCTTGCATCTCTAGAATTTCTCTTCACTAAAATCCATTGGAAATGCGATTGGGAAATTTTACTGCAAGTGTCCAGAAACAGAGTAATATGCCAGAACCACCTAAGCACGCATATGTGTGGAAATGGACTTCAGTGACGGATTCCCATCTGAAATACACCTAACAAGTAAAGACTATGTGTGGAACCAGAAACTCGATTATGAAAGTGTCCTCTTCAGATGCCGATCCTGCTTTGAGATAGGCCACCTAGCCAAAAATTGCCCAAAAGCCTCCCAGAAAAATTCTGCTAGAAAAAATCACCACAGATCTACATGGTGGGAAGGAGCACAAAAGGAACACTACACTGTCATCAAATAAGAATACTCTCAAGAAAACTCTGAATCACAAGAAATCGGTGAAGAAAGAAACAACTCTCAAGACAAGCAGGGGGAAAGCCCCGCCCAACAACAAAAGAGCGAACTCGACAATCCCTCAAGTTATGAGGGTACGAATACCGCACAAAATAAATCTCCATTTAACAGCAAAGCAGATCTTGCAGACCAAACTTCTTCTCCGACTATCTTCAAAAGGACGAACACAATAAATCATGAAGCTAAGACACCAATGTCCAAAGAATCAAAAGAGATGAAGGAGATGTAAGATAAAGAAAATTGGAAGACGGTAGAGAAGAAAAGGAAAGCTACAACACCAATCTCGCCAAGAAAGACAAGGAGCCAGACAATTAGAAACTAAGAAAGAAAATTATAGGTCCAATAGACCAATTTGGTCTCAGTGGATGGTAACCATCATCATCATCATCATCATCAATATCCCTAGTTACCCTTATAATTATTAAATATTGTAAATAAATTAAATAAAAATGGGTTGAGTTAAGGGACACAGATTATAAACATGAGGGGGGCTATTGCTTCGGATTTTTATGGTTTTGTCTCAATCAAGGATGTTGACAGGTTGTGCAACAGAGGTTGAATGGACACATCACCAATACAAAGGGAAACTCATTGGGTGATAAAGACATGCATTAGCGAGTTGGCCACCCATTGAATATATATTAATATATATAATATATATTATTATATATATATGTATGTATATGTATGGAGGGACTGAGAATTACATCGCACCAATGTGATTGGCCTACAAGATGTTGGCCAGACATACATAAACAAATTCAAGATTCTATCCAGATTAGGGGAAGAACAGCCTGATGAAGGGACCTGAGCAGTAGATGGGGAAGGGTATTGGGTGAAAGAAACAAAGGAATGAAAATTTATAAGGGGGATGCATAGGTAGAGAAGGGACTAATGAAATACATAGGTGAAAATGTCGGAGATGGAGGAAAATTGAGTTGTCAAGAACATGATTATCTGCATTGAAGATGAGGCAAGACAAGAATATTTATGGTGAAGAAGGTAATCATCGTATTTCTATTGAGGAACCATTATACAGTCACTGAAGATACCTAAATAATCGCACAAAAGGAGTTTGTTGTATTTGTTGTTGAGGATCCATTGTGTGGTTGCTAAGGAGACTTGAACATCTGCATAGAAGTGATCCATCATATTTTGTTGAGGAGGCATGCACATCAATGTAGGAGTAACAACGTAGGAGAGAAGCTTGTAACAACACAGGTACAAAGCATTGTTTTAAGGTAGTTTTACATAAAGGGGACCTACATTTTTATAGCACACAAAGAAGAAACACAATCTGGTAGAGTAATAGGAGCACTGACAGAATTTCCTTTGGTGAGTTATATGCTCCCTTTAGTGGGTGGAACCACTTGGTTGATATGATGAAAGGTTGGATGTGAATCCCCTAGAATCCCTCGTGTTTGGTTAAGGGTGGAGATATAGGTCTTTGGATCCCCTTGTGCTTGACTCAAGGTGGAGACATAGATCTGTGGATTCCCTTGTATTTATTAAGAGTCGAGGTGGAAGACCTATGGATTCCCTAACTGAAGATTGATTGCAGTATATTCAGTTTCCAAAATTGGTCTCATCCCTTGAGCATGCATCCTAGACTATGGAATCAAGCTCGGGGGTGATTGGGTTATAAGAAAATACATAGTGCAACCTAATCTATGGCTGGGAGGAGAGATTTGGTCCCCAACTTGGTTGTCATGTCTTATTTTGACATAAATATCTAACCTAATTGATGTGAGCAATGAATGCCATGTTTATATTGTTGGAATGGTGTACATGTAAAATTCATTGTGTAAAATATGCCTTCTCATGGAGTTAGAATTGTTCATGTTATTGTTGTACTTATGTTGTTTATGAGATTTTCATTGAGAGAAAAATAGTAGATACCATGGAAAACCCTAGACTATAGGGGTATAAATGGGTATTCGTAGATTGCTCTTGCATAACTTCTTACTCCATATGTTCTTCAGGGGTTGTGATTATATTGAATCAAATGAGATTCATTCATTAGAATAGCTTCCATCAAGTCTTTGCGCCTTTAACCTCACAGTTTTCCTTCTCAACAAACCCAAGACCCATCTTGTTCAGTTTAAAGATATTATCCCTATCAGGCGTAAAATAGTTCCTAACTGAAATAGTAGGATTGTGTTAGCTTTTATATGGATTGTTGTCACGAATTCAAATAGGAGGAATTGTCGCCAAATAAATGTGCCTCAAGAAGTAAATTCTACTAATGCAGCTTAGGTCTAGAAGAATTATGTCTGCATTGTTTCCAATAGTATTTGTGTTACACTTGGAAGGGTAATACCAAATATATCCTTGCAATCAGTAACAACAACCAAAATCAGTTATGGACTACAATAGTATACTCCATTCCTCTCAGTTATGGACTACAATAGTATACTCCCTTGTGACCTATTTGCACCATATTATCATCATTTGGTCTTAGGAGAATGAAGATACCCAAAATTACCATAACTTTCCATTGGAAAGTAATTGTTGAGTTGTAATACTTAAAAGTATAAGTTGAGTTTTCCTTGGAATATTTTGAAGTTATACCCTTATATCATGTTGATTTTGTAATTCCCTAGAAACTACATAATTATGGGCATTTGTTGATCATGTAATACAACCCCTTACAAGGGCATGTATTTTTTGAACAAGATCTAGACCTAGAATGACAACTCTTCTAGACAAGTATAAATAGAGGCTTTGATGTGCTCCAAATGTAAAACTTGATTATCATTTGTGTAGAAGAAACCCATGTCATCAAGGCAAGGAATAAGGACATATCTAAGGAAAAATAATGGATGAGTCTAAGGCAAGACAAAAGGGTGGATTTGAGGTAGAGTAGAGGACGAATATAAGACGGAACAAAGAGATTTGAGACTTATATAAAGGGTAGTTGACCATGTGTGACTAGGGTTGTGTTTGACTTTATGTTGACTTGATATATCTATGTTGAACTTAATGATTTATCTAAGAAAAGGTTGTTAGGATTTTCCCTATGTTGGTTTTCCCAAGTTAAATGCTTGTGTTCTTGATTTGGTTGTCTCTCTATGACCCTAATGTCTATCGTTGAATATCTTTAGTGTAATTATTTTATGATGAGTTTGAGTGAAATAAATATTAAATTAGGAAAGCATAAGAAGTAATTTAATTTATAAGACTTACGAAAAATCAACAATCAGAAAAGGAACAAGGTGTTATGCATTATAAGCCTCTCCCATGATAAGAAACAAGAATCTATTGAATGAAAAAATGGAGCATCATGTTGGAGATGGTCATGTGATCCTAGGTCGGATATTTGGATTCCCTCAACCCTATATCAAGGTAACTCAATCAAGCCTCATAAAGAAATGTGTGGAACAATGGCTCCACTGCACAAACAATAAGGTAATGGAGTACAACTCTATTAATTGATAATTCATAGGTAATTACACTACATTGTCATCTTGGATGCTTAGAAGATAGCTAATCCCTCACGAAGAACAGAGTGGTGCAAGCAAAGTAGAAATACAATTATGGTAAGAGGGACCACATGCATCCTCTTCAAAGAATTAATATGGCACATCTCAAGCAATTTCAAGAAATTAAATAAGAGACATGGTATCAATAACGTCATGAGGAGGATAGCACAAGAGTTATTTTCCATTAAATTGTGTCCTTGGAAGAGGACATATGGACTTAAGGATGGATAAGTTATAAAATGTCAGTGAATAACATCCTACGAAATATAACAAGAAAAATCGCCAAACTTCATAAGTAAACAAGAACATAACCAAATATGAATAGTAACCTCAACATGGAGGAGACTTCATCTACTTCTCTTACTCCAGAGAAGGAACGAACCAATAGGACGTTGGACCGGCTTATGGAATTTGTAGAAAGGTTGTTGGGCCCTCTTAATTAATGAATTGAGATGGAGAACTAGGAAATAATGGAGAAGTTGATACTCTTGGATAAAATATATGAGTTTTTACAAGTAAAAAAGAGAAAATTTAGGCCATAGTGGAAGCAGAAATGGCAGTTATGGGGGTTAGAATCAAAAGGATGGAAACCAATTTTATTAAAAAGGTAGCGGACTAGAAGAATATTTGACCCGATGTGAGAACCTGATTAAATTGGAGCATCAAAGCGTAGATGTCATGGAAAGGAAGGTGTAGGGAGAAGTAGCAAAATCAATCTAGGCAATGGTAAAAGTTGGCCCATCTGGCTCATATTAACTTTTATTTTTTTGTTTATTTATTGCAGATAGATTATGTTATTAGGTGTGTTTTATAAGGTATATAGGATGAATCAATTCAACATAATAATTAGAAGAATGAATAGAAGAAAAAATGAAATTTTGTGTATATGTATGTCATATGAAATCTCAGAAACAGATGGGCTATGTAAATGGTTTTGGCCCTGAAACCAGTTTATGCGTTTAATACAAATCTACTAACTATTTCATTGAAAAGAATAATTAATTAAACATAATTAATTCACTTTAATATATATTGGTTAATTAATTGATGTTTTTTATATAATGTGGCATGTGTATTAAACATTGGAATGCCCATTAAGAATTTTGAGGAGAGGTGCATGGGTCAAGTATCTTAGAAGGGAAAACATAATTTTTTGGCAATGTTGTATGACTGCACTCCAAAGAGGTAACGTGTAAAGGAGGGTCAAGACAAGGGGAACCTTGTAGTCACCTATAAGGTAGCCTACATCACATTAAAAAAGAAAACTCAAGTTAATCACAAGGGTACGGGCACAAGGACAATGAGAAATATAGTCTTTCAAGGGAGGATTGTGACCTTCTATCTTTTCTACCAATTTCCTTGTGGTGATCTCACCAGGCCTAAGAGGGAACAAGCATTATTGTACATACATGTGCTTGTTGGGGCTGAAAAACCATGGTGTTTGATGTGATTGACAAACCACCGTGCTTGTACTTAGCTGAAAAACACCTACACTTTAGGTCGTTGGTGCTTATCGATAATGACAAACCACCATGCTTGCTAAGACTAATAAACCATCATGATTTTCTTGGTTGATAAACCACCTACAAGTGATAAGGATCTTGGAATTCACAGCATATTTTGATTGAAAAAATATAAGTTTTCATATCCAGATCCGACACAAGAGTGGCAGGTTCCAACAAGATTCTTGTGATTTGCCTATGGTTGGGAGGATAAACGATGCCTCTTCTCCAATTAACAACAAAAAATAACCTTACCAGAGAAGTCATCCAGCTTTTGTATGTGAATTTTGAATGTTATAGAGAATATGTGTGTGTCTATGTGAAACAATGGGTCTTATAATATGTATTTTAGCTATAACCTCCATTAGTTGTATAAATTGAGCGTCTGGACCATCACAAGAAGTTTTTTTATAATTCTGCATCTACCTACATCTATTCTCAATTATTGTATACGTATTCCCATACTAGGGCCGGTGTCATGTTTAATTGACTAATTCAGTATATGTATATTTACCAAACCTATATGTTTTTTGACCATGGGTAGAGACACTTTGAATGGGTGATGAGACAAAGCAATCAGCCTAGTGCTAGACACTTTAAATTATGAAACTCAAAGGTGTTAAATGAATGGTGTGAATGTGTTAAATTGCTTCTTTTATTTTATATATGATCCTAAAGCCTTGCAATATCATGTAGAGCTTGTTAAATTAAGGTATTGTACGTTTATATATGTTTTGCACCTTGTCTTCAAACTAATCAAAGAAAACAATTCAAATCTTCACGACAAAATCACATTTGATAGTGAAGATGACTAGGTTTTATTTTGCTCCGAGAATATAAATCTTTTGATATTTAGGTGAGTCGTATTAGCAGGTGGTATAGGCCATTCAAAGCAGATCTAAACTTTGACTGGCACTTCGTAAACTTTAAGGAGTCTCAAAAAACCTTTGGGGGATTTCTTAGAAGCCTTTTTCGCATGAAGCCAGTTGTTCAAGCCACAGAGTCATTTGTGGTATCGCTCCACCATAGCAGTTTATGATCGAATGTCTTTAGTCTTTGACAAAGGTGATGGAAACCTTTAAAAAGAGCCTAAATTTTACCATTAGGAATTACACTAATCCAATATATGTCCATATTTACACCCAATTAGTTAAATGTTTACATATAATATAAATATATGTTTATGATGTGTGGTTGGTTTGATGATATACTTTAAAATAACTCTGATGGACCATGCTAGTTTGATAGTCAAAGAAAATTGGATCTTATATTTTTACTTTTCAAAAAAAATTGTTGTAATTGATGGCTACAATAATTTTGAGATTAATTGCCACCTTGACGCCTCATTGAGCCTTAAATTATAACAACAATTTTGATAATGACAAGCCTCGGGATCATCTATTATTATTAGATCTTTATTATTTGGTAGTTTCAACCTTGACCATTTTAACGATGTTACCTATTATTGGATTGGTCACAATGAAACTGTTTGATTTAGTTTCCATGTTTCATGGAAATGCATTAACTGTTCAATAAAACCCTGAGGGATTAGGTGGCTAACACAACAATTATTCAGAAATTGAATCACTCTAGCAACCCATAATAGAAAAATGTTCTTACATATATATAAAGCCTCCATATCTCAAATATCGTCCCATTAATGCACTGAGAAAATACTCTTGGCAGATAAATTCATAGAACCAAAATTGTGAGAGATGTATAAAAAAAGGACAAAATAAAACCTCATAGCAGCGCCAATAGACGTCCTTATAGACAAAGATTAAATATACAGATGGCCCTCTCATAACAAAGTGCCATAAGCATGCCCCTAATAATGAATCTTATATATTTTTTCACTACGTCCAGCTTTGAATAAATGATTTGCCTCAACATTTTGCTAATTGAAAATGTGGGAGACTGATACTCTATGAAACAATGGAAGAAGTGAACTAATCTGATACATTCAAAGAGTTAATGTTGAAGCCTACAAATTTGATCGCTAATTTTCCCAGTCTATGCTGACCTTAGAATCTCCAAAAATGTCCATCTCATCGATTGTCGTCCATCTGGCACAAAATAGGATGCCCCAAATAGCAAGTAGCTCCCCCTTGGATTTGTACCCTAACCACTGCACCATTTGAATTTATAACATTAATTTGAGCTTATATAAATCAACATCCCACTACTGCAAATCCAATTAGTAGTTTTCCCATTAAGAATACTGACCAAGTATTTGGTCCAAGTGTCCTTTAGAGTAATATGTCTGCAAGAATCCTTATATTTCACAGAGCCTTTCTCAAGAAAAAAGGATATGATCTTGGTTCTAGTCTCTCTCACTCCAGGTACCCTCCACTAAAAAATCAGGGAGTTCCTAGCCCTCCATATGCCCCAAATAATATAGAAAGGGAGGGATTTGTGTGCCTTGTTCTCCCTAAACCATATGAATAAGCATTTTTCCACTAATGTACGATCCCACATATTGCCTATATGTAGATTTGTGAGAACCTTCTGCCACACATCAACTGCAAATGAACACTGTAAAAAGAGGTGGCAAGTGTTCTCCACTGATTCCCTACATAGTGTGCATCTATATGGCCCCAAGAACCCTCTCTTAAGTAGATTTATATCTTGAACAGTAGCGTATTTGGGTTATATAAATAGGTATAAATTGTAATTCAAACCTGATACTTCTAATAATTTTTAATGTCTTGTTCATTAACATTAAAGGATCGTATTTTTTATGGACTTACATTGAAAAGTATGGTTAAGTACTCAGGATATATTTTTGTCTTAGTTTCATCCATATTTATATTATATCAGGATTTTATATGATAGCAGTGGGTTAGTTGTATATTTTGAATATTATTATAACTCAAACTTTATGTAAACACATTAAGTTATAACAGTATATGTAAACTCAACAACCATAACCTCGTGGTGTATGAATTTTATCCCTGGCATAGATATATGTTATTATGCTCTTAACCTGCAAGACGATACTCGAATACCAAATATGCGAAGAAATATACCCAGAACATAGAACAATGAGAAATAACAGCAAGTATTTTATTATTCAGAAAGCAATGTTCACTTGCCTCTTTGAGGGGTCAACCTCCAATAGAGCTGAGCTCAATTACAAAATAAGACACAATGCTCCTCGAGGGGAGTCTCTATCCTTTATATAGGATTCATACATGCAATACCATGGGG